>SKCR01032254.1:0-116860 GCA_019454045.1 Zanthoxylum bungeanum | reverse complement strand
ATCCCATTGTGCCGACAGTTGTACAGTCAGCCGCCACGCCACGTCATCGCCACGTCATCGCCACGTCGCCTCCGCGTCAGCATGACGTCATCAATGACGTCATCACAATATGAGAATTAGCCGCCTTGACACGTGTCGCGTGTACAGTCAGCCGCTTGCTACGTGTCACTTTCTCATTGTGCCAAGTCGACGAATCCAGCGTCGCGACGCTGAACTGCTTGGCGTCGCGACGTGCGCACAGTGACCAAACAGTGAATTTTTTTTGCTATAAATAGGCCGCGAATTTTCAGTTTTCATTACACCTTTTCTCACTCCTTCTATGTAATTAGGGAGTTTCTCTCTCTAGAATTTTCGTTTTTTATTTTTTACTTTTTACTTTTGTAATAATTTTAATTACTGTTTGTAGTAATAATAATTTACTTTCTTTATTTTACAGTTTTTACTATTCACTATGCGGAGGGTACTTCCCTATGCTGGTGAAAGGTAATTATTTTACTATTGCTATTTAGATTAATCTCCCTTAAAAATAATATTTACTATTTAAAATTCTGATTAATAAAGGAATACCGCTATATTGGTCGGTTGGTAAATTTATTTTAATCTGGTTTAAACCTGACTAATCAAGGAATACCGCTATATTGGTCGGTTGGTAAATTTATTTTCTGTTGGTTTGAACCTGATTAATAAAGGAATACCGCTATATTGGTCGGTTGGTAAATTTATTTTGGTACCGCCTTTATGGCTGGATTATGGACAAATATTACCACCTATATGGCTGGTTGGACTTAATTTGACTTAATCAGGATACCGCCAGATTGGTCGGTTGGTAAAATATTATCACAAAGTTTATATATTTATTTATGGGAGATATCTAAATTAGTAGTAGTAAAAGTAATTCCTTTTGCCTTAGCATTTTATTTCATTTATAATTTACTTTTCAGCATTTTAATTCACTGCAATTACTTTTCAGCATTTTCATTTTATGTCTTTTAAGTTTTTACTAGCCCTACCTATGTGTCATAACTAAGTTAATAATCTAGGGTTGTGATGAAATCCAATATCACCGGTTTATAAGGGTTAAATTATAATTTGGGTAATATAAAGATTTATTTATTGAGTCTTAATCTTAATGCTTTTTATTAACTGGCCACTAATAAAATTGATAAGGTAAACTTAAAATGAACTAGACATAGGGATTTTAGGTTTAAAACCTCAGACTCAATAACCCACGATCTTCCTTGAGGATAGATAACCCTTTAATAGATTTCCTTACAGGATAGGAATATACCTGTTGGGCGGGGGTAGCCATAATTGGAACTTAATCTTAATGAATCCAGATATTTGGTTGACATAGACATATGGTTCAATTAGGTTAAATTGGATATTTGTAATTGACCATCGGAAGAGGCTTTTACATAATTATGTGTTCCAGGTTAATAAATCAATATTTTACCCAATTTATAAGATAACCACTTCATCTTTAAATAATATTGGAATAAATCACAACCCTAGATAGTTTTTAATATTGAATTTTCTTAAAATCAACCTTAAAACAATTTTCATTTACTCATTTTAAATTTAGAATCGTCACCTTTTCAAATCAATCAAACAACCTGTTAGATACTGGTAATCATTGGCCCAATAAATTGATAACAAAAAGGTTTTAAGTCCTCGTGGGATCGATACTTTTTATACTACTTGAACGATACGTACGCTTGCGTTATACGTGTGTGTTTACGCCGGTCAAGTTTTTGGCGCCGTGGTATTTAGAAAAGCAAAGAAAAAATCCGAAAAATCAGAAAAATTATTCCATTACTACAAAAAGGTGTGAAATCTGATAGAACTTTAGGACAAAAGTATTACTCTCTTATCAACTGCACTTATGACTGTTGTGGGCAAAAATGAGTTGTTTAATATTTTGTTGACTGTGTATATGGAGAATGATAAAAATAATCGGAGAATTTACTTATTCGGTAATTTAGAAAGAAACAAAACAACTAGTAACTTGTAGTGAAGTTTCACCTGATTAGTTACTAACTTTCTTTATTCTCTTTTCGCTTGTCTTTTTGCTTTTGTGTGCATTAGTTTTAATACCTTTTTACTTTTGTAAAATGTTTGTGGGTATCATTGCTGTAAACCCTCACGAGACTACAACTCGTCACTAGGGACACCTAGGGGTTTAAAGGCTTGTTGCATACGCTAAATGCAACCGTGTGATCCCTACGAAAATGGCTTAGTTAAATTTTATTCTGTTATTTTATTTTGTATTTTGCTCGAGGACTAGCAAAATGTTAGGTTTGGGGGTGTGATGAGTGGTATTTATATCACTATTTCCCACTCATTTAACTTAACATTTTATATAGTTTCTTGAGTTATGTGAACGTTTTGATGTGTTTTATTGTTATTTTGCAGAGTTAAATAAAGTTTGGACAGCACTGGAGGCAATTTGGGGCAAACCGGACAAAAATGCGTCAACAGGGATATTTTCGTCTCTGCGCGTCGCGTCGCGCGTGGAACACAGCGCGCCGCGACGCCCAGCGTGTGCCGGTTCTGCTAAAATGCGCCATGGTCACGGGTCAACAATTTGAAAAGTTTGACTTTGCTAAAATGCGCCGTGCCACGTGTCACCATCACATCCAATCTACTAACGTGCGCCGTGCCACGTGTCATCATCATATGCTGCCGACACTCAGACTTGACACGTGTCGCCTCGTCATCAGCCATGTCATCGGTCAACGAGTCAACATTGCCACGGTCATGCCACGTCATCAGACACGTCAGCAAGTCAACCGAGTCAACATGCCACGTCAGCCTCAGCCAATCAGAATTTGACACGTGTCGCCACGTGTCGCCATCCCATTGTGCCGACAGTTGTACAGTCAAGCCGACGCCACGTCATCGCCACGTCATCGCCGCGTCAGCATGACGTCATCAATGACGTCATCACAATAATTGAGAATTAGCCGCCTTGACACGTGTCGCGTGTACAGTCAGCCGCCTTGCTACGTGTCCACCTTCTCATTGTGCCACGTCGACGAATCCAGCGTCGCGACGCTGAACTGCTTGCGTCGCGACGCGCGCACAGTGACCAAACAATGAATTTTTTTTGCTATAAATAGGCACGCGAATTTTCAGTTTTCATTAACACATTTTCTCACTCCTTCTATGTAATTAGGGAGTTTCTTCTTCTCTAGAATTTTCGTTTTATTTTTTACTTTTTACTTTTGTAATAATTTTAATTACTGTTTGTAGTTAATAATAATTTACTTTCTTATTTTACAGTTTTTACTATTCACTATGCGGAGGTAACTTCCCTATGCTAGGGTGAAAGGTATTATTTTACTATTGCTATTTAGATTAATCTCCCTTAAAAATAAATAATTTTACTATTTAAAATCTGATTAATAAAGGAATACCGCTATATTGGTCGGTTGGTTAAATTTATTTTAATCTGGTTTAAACCTGACTAATCAAGGAATACCGCTATATTGGTCGGTTGGTAAATTTATTTTCTGTTGGTTTGAACCTGATTAATAAAGGAATACCGCTATATTGGTCGTTGGTAAATTATTTTGGTACCGCCTTTATGGCTGGATTATGGACAAATATTACACCTATATGGCTGGTTGGACTTAATTTAACTTAATCAGATACCGCCAGATTGGTCGGTTGGTAAAATATTATCACAAAGTTATATATTATTTTATGGGAGAATCTAAATTAGTAGTAGTAAAAGTAATTCCTTTTGCCTTAGCATTTTATTTCATTTGTAATTTACTTTTCAGCATTTTAATTCACTGCAATTACTTTTCAGCATTTTCATTTTATGTCTTTTAAGTTTTTACTAGCCCTACCTATGTGTCATAACTAAGTTAATAATCTAGGGTTGTGATGAAATCCAATATCACCAGTTATAAGGGTTAAATTATAATTTGGGTAATATAAGAAAAGGAGGGAGATGAGAGAAACCGTATGCCTTGCATGTTGGAGAGAGAGAGGACCGAATAATGAATGTAAAAAGGGAAAAGAAAAAGTAATATATATTATTCATTTATTTTCAAAAATAAAAAAACATATATATATATATTCCAAACCTTTTCATATTCCATCTCCTTTACTTTTTACTTTAAGTCACATCACATCACTTTAATAAAGTGACATGTTGTCAAGTCACATTACTCAAAGTGACAATTGATTTGACGCATGATGTGACAAACGATTTGACGCTTGATGTGACTCGCGTGCCGCGCTCGAATTCGAAATGCGAATGCGCTCGCAATCACTCTCGGGCTCGGGTTCGCTAATTCCAAATTAACGAATTTTCCGTCGCGTCGTAATTAAATGATTACGCCTAGCGAAATCACTATTCACGTCGCTAACGAATTAATTCTAAATTAATTCGTTCGCCCGAATTAAAATCTAATTTTAATTCCGTGTCAAAATCCAATTTCGATTAATATATCGAATATATTAATTTATCGATTAATTCCAAATTAATCGTTCTCTCTCTTTTATTAATATTTTATCCCAGATAAAATATCTCCGCAAATAATCCCAGATTAATTTTCTCTCTCATCGAATTAATCCCAGATTAATTCTATCTCTCTCATCTAATTAATCCCTGATTAATTAAGTGCGAGTTATACATCATCGGTGAATCTTCAGGAAGCGACCCATGAGATCTCCGGATATGTTGGCAGTAAATACGATCGTCGGACTGTCCGAACACGTAAGTACTCGTACTACGTTTATATCGATTTACAAGACAAGGTTGGCTTCTAGCAAAGCGCCATGCCTACCCAATTCTCCAGAAATATTCTTACAGAATATATGATCTGTATCAAGCGTAGTATACCGTAGTATTGTGCATATCGGTCCAGTATCGGATAATCACGTGCTAGGGCTGCGGCTGGATAAGTGTCTTTCCCGTCCGAAACACATATCGGATGTCTGGTAACTAGTCTCTATAATCGGATATTCATGACCTGGTCATAATATCACGATTGGATGCGCATCACTTAAGAGCACTAATACCGTATCCTGCGTGACATCATCTCCACTATGACTGGAGTGACACTTCCGTCTTGACATCACATCCAATACACTACGATTCCTGATAAACCCAGAAGAGGTGAACACAGAACCAGTTAAGATCCCCAACCACCAAAACCAAAGTTTACCGATTGTCGTAAGTATTAGCGATGTAAGTCTCAGGTTAAGACTATACACACCTACCTTGATTTCGGCCTCCCATAGACACCTAGTCATAATACCAATGGGATTCCGAGGGTCTATCCAGAGCGAAGCTGTTTCCCGTACCATCGGTGAAACACGACCTCCTATCGCACTTGCACAAGTATCCAATACTTATATATATGAGAACTATGCCGTTGTGCCCTCACAACGCGCACAAGTGCAATACTAGCCTATTCCGCATTATCGATGTCCAGTCTCGATAATATACGGCTAGGGATATTTAATGATTAATCCTTCGTGGACTGATACTGTCTCATATCATCTCAATCCAGGAACTAATCATAGGGACCTCTCTTCATTTATATATCTAAGGTGATATAATCACAAAATGACGAGAGTACAATTTCCTTGTTACATAGTTAATTTGCTACAACAACACAATGATCTGTGCAAATAGTGACGCTATGGGTCATATTATCCAACAATCTCCCACTTGGCACATAGCCAGTCACTCGAGTGTCCTACACCCGAACTATGTAAGGTTCGCTCAAATTGCTGAGGAAAGGTTTTCGTCAGCGGATTTGTTCGATTATCGTTTGACGCGATTTACACGATCATCACATCGCCACGATGTATGATCCGTACGAATCAGATGATATAGAAGTATATATCTGGATCGTCGATGAGACCTTTAATTCCTTAGCCTGTGCTGACGCCTAGCTCAGCTGCTAACAGAACTATATCTAATCTAATTAGATTTATTTTTGATCCAAATGGCTTCTATTGCTGCCTCAGCTGCAGCAATAATCCGCATTTGTTGTTTATTCGGAAACAGATATCTTGCTAGGAAGATTTCCAGCTCACTGTCCCGTTATTCAAACTTTATAGTACCGCAGTATTAATCGTTTGGAAACTTGTTGCAGTGATCCCAGTCACTTCAAGTTCTCCTTCTCCATAGTTTAAGATAGCATCTTTAGTTCTCTGAGATACTAACAGATGTTCTTAACTTCAATCCAGTGACTGTCACTTGGATTGACCTGATTGTGACTCCATATGCTTGAAGCGTATGAGACACCAATACAAGTACATTTTAAATGTACAATTTCCAGAGAGTGTTAACAACTCCAAATCTATCCCAGTAGATCTTTATTCCTCTAATAAAGGTTGTTATCTCCAGAATTCTACGGAGAATTTCTATTGAAAGCCAAGCTTTCAACAATAGCTTTATGGGAATTTCACTGTCAGTGCGCTCTCCCACTAACCTCCTTATATACACAAGAATTATTTCGTTTTGAGTCAAATTATCAACATTATGATTATTTCAAAACGTCAGTTCCAAGAACCTTATGCTTGCATCAATCCAAACATGGATCGAATAACCCGCAAACCTTGTTTGTCGGTTATACAAAATCATCAGGATGTTGTAAACATCCTCCAAAAGGTTTCCTTTTCAGGAAAGCGATTTTGATTTGTAACTGACATATTTCATAAATGAAATATACAGTTATCAACAAGCATCTTCAAAATGGATTTACCATGGCAACAGGTAAAAAGGTTGAACCGTTATTAACATAATGTTGATAACGATACCTTTCCGTCAAAAGCTTAGCTTTCCACGTTGGTATGTTGCCTTCCATGTATGTCTTCCTTGAAGACGTTTAATGTACCATAGGCACAACGCCTTGTGGTACAACAACTAGTATCCAAACATAGTTGTTATACATGGAATCCATTTTGGACTCATGGCACTTTGCTATAACAGGGAGTCGATACCTAGTATCACTTCCTCATAACGTAGTCGGATGGTACACCTCCATAATATTGACATCTTTATGAGGTTAGATCAGAAACCCATACCCTAGGTTGTTTTCTGACTCTATCCGATCTACGAAGTTCTTGTGTATTTGAAGATTAATGGTATAGTTTCATCATAGATGAACTATTTGTGTTCCATTACGGACTTCGTGCCTTGAACAGTATTACTCCGATTTTCATCGAGTATCACTATCCTCCCACTGACCACTGCATATCGGTATTTCTCTCAGGAAAACCGCATGGTGAGCAACAATTACATTGTTCTCATGTGGGATTTACAAGTACTATACTTAAGGTTTCCCTTAAGATAACCTATATTGGCACTTATCCAATTTGGTTCCTTAGTTTGGTATCATCCAAACGCTATGCCTGGCATACCCAAATTATCAGGAATGAGAAACCTCGTTTCTTCCCTGTTCATATCCTATATGATATCTGTCAAACAGATTTATATGGAACCTTATTCTAAATAAGTTTTGCACTGTTAATACATATCCTATTGAAGGAAACAGTAGCTCAGAGCGACTCGTGATAAACCTTATCTTGTCCAACAAAATTCAGTTTTTAGTTCAGACACACCGTCTAACTGACGTGTCTCGAGAGGAGTCCTCATCTGAAAGAATACCATACTCTTTCATGTACGTATGAAACTTACTGCTTAAGTATTTTCCATTACGGTATAACCGTGGCGGAATAATTCTATAGCCGATCTGTTTTTATACTTCGTGTCGAAACTTCAAAAGTTTCCGATCTGTGTTCTTCAAAAGAAACACATAACCACTACGTGATGTCACATCCGTTAAGGTCACGAAATATTCATGTTAACATCTAGCCTAGCTAGATATGGGCCCACTTACTTCACCATGAATAGGGCTAACAGATCGGTGGCCCTTTTACTATTACCAAGTAAATAGTATTTTAGGTAGTTTACCTAATAAACTAGATTCACAGACCTTATTTGAATTGTCAAATCAGTCCTAGTACCCACTCTACAAAAAGTGTGGATATACGAGTCTTGTTTAATTGTGTCCCAGACAACAATGCCACAAATAAGTCTCTATTGATCAAATCAATTTGAGCTATTTATTTGTCATTTTATATGTTTGAGATTTTATTTATATTCAAAATATAAATTCTGTTATTTACATCCAATGTATTTATCTCAGTATCATCTTTATATAATGAAACACTTTAGTGTTCTAGAATATAAAGGTTTTATCCGTATCGGATTAAACCCTGATATAGAGATAATGTCTCTAGTTAAACTAGTTACATTATAACATTTCCTAATTTAAGTACATACCCAAAGGGTAGTTCCTAAACTTAGGTATCTACGGTCGAAACAGCGACTTTCGTCCCGTTTCCAATTCGCAGAGAAATCTCGGCTTGAAGCCAGTATCCAGCTCACAGCGGATTCTGAACGTCAATACATAGTGTATTATGTACCACACTAAGTATTTAAAATTCAATTTTAATACTAGTTGTGAACATAACTTTGACAAATATTTCTAAAGTTAGAGCCTCGCCCTATCTTTAATTCCTTCGTGTCTTCCATATCCAAATGGTAGTCACTTTGGGATATGTCAATTATCCTTTTCAATATTTCACAAACCTTGGCCAAGCCTTGGGTTTCGGAATATTGAAACGATGTGCACCTTGTGCTACATGCCCAATTGCAAACTTTGACTTTTCTCCACTAGAATAGTCAATTAATTCCAAGAATTATTAATTGCAATTTTAATACTTTTAAATCTTAAGATAGATTTATTATAAGTATATTAATTAAGCACTAAAGTCATCATCACATAAATCTTCCAAAGACTTTATGCTCTACTATTTGCTTAATAATGGGCTTAGTCATAATAAGTTATTTTATCAAATAAAGTAACCTATTATTTATTCCTAATTTGAAAATTAAATCATTTAAAATATTTTAATCCCAGATTATATTTTAAATATCCAACTTTTCAATTTTATCTTGATTACAATAGTCCAACTATTTAATCAACGATTAGTGGTACTATATATATATAATGATTATATAGTCCAACTATATAATCAAATATAATCCAAATTAATTAACCTCAATTACATTGATTACTATAATCCAATTATAAAATCAACTGTAAACTGAAATTAATTAATTCAAATATATTGATTAATATAATCCAATTATATATAATCAAGCATAATACAGTCCAACTGTTTATTAAAACAACAATTTAAATATTAGTCTAACTAACATTTAATATAACGACGAAATAATTTAAATGAGCGTGTTTAGCGAGTAATTGAACGAATGTTGCAAATTCAATACTTGCCTCCCACTATTTTTCGTCGAGTCTCTAACCCTCTGTGGAGTACTCGGGAAACCGCGTTTCCTAGTGGGCTAGGATCCTATTAAATAACACACAACCCTGACTTTGGCCAATAAAAAAGCTGTATGCTATTTAACTAGGTAGATCTCACAGATCAATTGGATCTCATCCAATTCCTAGATCCGGTTAGGTGGACATCCAAGTCTGAAACATATGTACAATGTCAATGTATCCAATACATTTTCCTAACCATATCCTCCGAATCATCTAGGCCTTGGCTTTGGCCAAAAACAAACCTAATGATTCCAGTTAAGCGGGACCCATTGATGAGGAAAGTTTCGTAATCAATGTCATTGGACAAAAAGTGACCTTGACTTTGGCCAATAAAAATCACGATTTGGACAAGACACCGATATGCAACAAAACTCTCATGATTCAAGTACATCATTGATTGACAAAGGTCTTGACTTTGGTCAAAAACAAACCAATGCCAACTTCGGATCTTGAACAAGAATCATTCAATGGAAGGATATTTGCTTAATATAAACGAGGGTTTTTCGCGTGCAAATTGGCTACCAATTTAATTATCTTTGTTAAGGTCTCATCATCATACACCCTTAAACATGCATTCTAAATACATAATAAAGCGAGTATGAAATAAAATAATAATGATATGCGGATGGATACTTAACACATTGATCCTAGATCAAATCTCTCCATTTCTCACTCAAGCTAGCACTTGTACTACTTCTACCCGTTACATTACACTTCTAAAGAAACCTCTTTTACATGGAGGGGAATAGGTGAGAAGAGAATACAAAGAAATAGGAGATAAGGCTGGACACGCAGGTCCAATTTAATAAATCAAATTTATTACAATTTCCAAAATCGCCCCACCCGGCTAATATCCATCCGATATGCATTATTCAAACATCACAACCATGTATCCATACAAGCATGTTATCAATCAATCAATCAAATTAATTAATCTTGATTATTAGTGATCATCCAATGTTCAAACAAGATTTGATTTTGTTCGAGTCAAACTCGTATTGCGAACACGTACTCAAAGTACGATTCCTACGAATTAAATTAAATTACATAATTAAATCCAATTTAATACGCATTTAATACTAATTCATTATTTAATTCTAAATTAAATATTACACTTTTATTAACGAACCTTTACGACTTAAATTCCAAATTTAATCGCAACGGGTCTCAAAGCCCGATTAACATCTAATGTTTATTTAATTAAAGTCCAATGGGCTTTTAATTAATTTCTATAAGGCGTGGACTTTTGGTCAACTCGGGTCAAACCGAACAACCAAAATCCAATCCGGGAGTTACCCCATAAGCCTTTAAATTAATTTTGGCCCATTAGGCCCAATTAAATAATTAAGGTCCATTAAGTCATAATTGGACCTTTTGGATTCGGTTTTGGGCCTAATTGGATCCAACCAATTTTGCCTAAACCCAACTTTGTTACAACAAAGCCCAAAAGCCCAATTACAACCTAACAAGCCCAATTTCCAAAATCAAGCCCAAATTAATTAACTTATAAAATTCCAAATTTCACAATTAATTAACCTAAGTGTAATACACAATCAATTACCCAATTAACATTTCTAAAACATCAATTAGCCTAACTAATCATGCACTTTAACAACCAAATAGTGTCCAACACAATTCAATTAAAATCAAACCCAATTAACATGCTTTCAACTCTCGGCAATTAGGGGTTTTTCAATTCGATTCGGTTTCAATCCAATTGAGTCCACAATCATAATTTCCCAAATCAGTTTAACTTATCCAATGAATCAAACAACAAAAATCACCATGAATTTCATGCCTTTGATTTTCGGCCAACCCACTAATTTTGGGCAAAATGTTCCAAATCAAAATTCAATCCAATTAAACTTCAATACAACATTACCCAATTGTTTTAAGTCATCCAATGATCAAACAAAACAAAATTACCAAGACATTAGGGTTATGCAATTTTCGGCCAAGCCTTCAATTTGGGGAAAATTGAATCCAATCCAATTTCACGAAATTGATCACACACAATCTCAATTAAACATGTTCTAAGCATACTTAAACATCCAATTCAATTAAAACATGCTCAAACACATTTTACCCAATTTCAAGTTTCATGTTCAACCTAAAGAATTGGGGAAAATTGATCTAATCCAATTTTCTTGAAATTGATCATGCACAACTTCAATTCAACCTCATTCAAGCATACTTAAACAAACAATTTGTTAAAATCATGCTTAAATCAAAAAGCCCCAAATTTGCTCAAGAACCCTAATTCGGTTTTCATGCATCAAAAGCTCATGATACCATTGTTGATTTTTAAATCAAGTCCCAAGATCAACATTTTATTATCTTGAAAACACAACCTGTAGCAGACAATTATAAGCTAATTCATGTAATACTTGGTCACCCATTTTTAGCAATAGCTAATGCATTAATTAATCACAGGAATGGAATCATGAATTTGTCCTTTGGCAATATATCGTTGAGCTTATAACCATACGATGAGGACAATGAAAACGAGAGCATAGAACTAATTGAACCAATTTTGTAAGAATATATTCATGGGAGTTTATATGATCCCATGGAAATTTATACTGCTAATTTTCTTGAATCAAGTACGCAATTAGATTCAGATATTCCTAAGGATTTTTTACTTGTTCTACATAGGTATTGGAAGACAATGGGGAGAACAACATTTTGAGTAACTAGGAACACTGGAAGATGAAAAAAATTAGGAAGCACCCAATGTTGGACATTTATGGTCCATAGCATCACTATTTGTACAGATCATGGTGTTGTTGTACAAATTAACTATGTGACAAAGGAAATTGCTCTTCTATCATTTGTAATTAGATTACCAAGATGTATAAATGACAGAAGGTCCATATAATTAGTTCCGGATTGATAAGATATGAGACAGTATCAATCCATGAAGGTTTAATCATTAAATATCCCTAGTCGTAGTATTATCGAGATTGGACATCGATTATCTAGTATTACACTTGTGCGCGTTGTGGGAGCATAACGACACAGTTCTCATATATTTGGGTATAGGTTTCTCATGCAAATGTAATAGGAGGTTGTGTATACCGATGGTACGGGAACAGCTTCGCTCTGGATACACCTCTCGGAATTCCATTGGTAGTATGACTATGTGTCTATGGAAGTCCGAATCAAGGTAGGTGTATTTGGTCTTAACCTGAGACTTGCACCGCTAGTACTTGTGACAATCAATATACTTTGGTTTTGGTCGTCCAGGGCTTTAACAGGTTCTGTGTACGCCTTTTCTGGGTATATTGAAAATCATAGTGTATTGGGTCTAATGTCGAGACGGAAGTATCACTCCAGTCATAGTGGAGATGATGATCACGTAGGATACAGAACTGGTTCTCTTATATGCTGCAGCTATCGGGATATTACGACTAGGTCATGTTTATCCGATTATAGAGACTAGTTACCAGAGATCCGATATGTTCTTCGTACGGGGCAGACACAATTCCAGCCCCAGGCCTTGCACGTGACGTCCGTTACTGGATCGAAATATGCAATACTACGTATACTACGCCTGATATAGATCACATATTCCAGTAAGAATATTTTTGGAGAATTGGGTAGGCATGATGCTTTGCTAGAAGCCAACCATGTCTTGTAAATCGGTTAAAACGTAGTACTAGGTACATACGTGTTCGGATAGTCCGAAAACCAGATTTACTGCCAACATATCCGAGGATCTCATGGGTCGCTTCTCGAAGATTCACCGATGACGTATGACTCGCACTATATTAATCTGGGATTAATTAATGAGAGAGATAAAATTAATCTGGGATTAATTACAGAGATATTTTATCTGGGATAAAATATTAATTAAAAGAGAGAGAACGATTAATTTAGAATTAATCGATAAAATAATATATTCGATATATTATACGAAATTGGATTTCGACGCGGAATTAAAATTAGATTTTAATTCGGGCAAATGAGTTAATTTAGAATTAATTCGCAAGCGACGTGAATAGTAATTTTGCTAGGCAAAGTTATTTAATTAAATTAGATTTAATTTCATCGCAACGGAAAATTCGTTATTTTGGAATTAGCGAACCCGAACCCGGGAGTGTTTGCGGGCGCACTCGCATTGCGAATTTAAGTGCGGCCCACAAGTCACTTCTAGCGTCAAATCACTAGTCAATCGATTGATGTGATGTCTAGTCACATTGAGTGATGTGACAACATGTCACTTGTGATTGATGGTGGTAGTTGGAAAAACTTTAATGCTTGTACCTTTTTGACTTTTGGAAATTCAAAAAAAGGTATATGTTTTAATTGATTTTGGAAATCAATTAACCTAACTCATTTTCTCTCCTCTCTTCTCTTCTCTCTCTCGCCCAAGGGGCTGTTTTCCTCTTCAAAATCTGCTAATGCCGAAACTTGAAGGAGAAGAAATGGAAATTTGTGGCAAGTTTTCCAATGCTAGCACATGAAGAGTCATCCTAAGGTGATAGGGAACTAATTTCATGAGCATGGAATCATCAAATAAAGCTTGGAGCTTGGAGAATCCATGGAGGAGTTGACCAAATTTTCAGAGCAGAAAATCAGCCCACTGCCGTGAGCCACCTTTGAGGAAAGCTCGGAGATTTTGTTGTTCCTCGCGTCGCAAAAGCCGATCGTTGTACGTATGATTCCGCCATGCTTTTACGAGTATTCGCACATGTGTTTCATTGCTTGAAAATGATCATTGGGACCTAATAGAAACCCAACAATGGTATATTGAGCCATTTTGAGCATGAAACTTGATTAGGGTATAATTTGGGCAAAATTGATTTGAGCATGTTTGAGTGAAATTGATTGTTTGAGTATGCTTAAATTATGATAACATGGTGTTATGCATTGTCAATTTGATAAAAATCGAATTGGATAAATTTTCCCTAAATTGGTTGGCTTGGCCGAAACTAATGAGTTGCCCTAAGTCATGGTGATTTGTGTTTTTTGATCATTGGATTAGTTGGAAAACATTGGGTAATGTTGATTTAGGATTTAATTGGATTAAATACGAATCAGACAAAAATTCCCCTAAATTACCGTGAGCTTGAAGCATGTATAATGATGTGATTTTTTGATTCAAATGTGTTGGACATATGTTAATGATAATGAGCATAATTAATTGAGTGAATTAGTATTTTGGAAATTTTAATTTGGTTAATTAATTATGGCATACACTTTGGTTAATTTAATTATGAAATTTGGAATTTTGAAATTAAATTAATTGGGCCAAATTTGGAATTAGGCTTTTAAAGTTGTAATTGGGCTTAAATGGGCTTGGTTCGGCCAAGTTTGGTTTAGGCTAATTGGTTGGATCCAATTGGGCCCAAAACCATATCCATAAAGTCCAATTATGACTTAATGGACCTTTAATAATAATTGGGCCTAATGGGTCTAAATTGGTTTCTTGGCAAATAAGGGTGATTCCTTAAATGGGCTTTGGTATTTGGGTTTGACCCATATTGACCAAAAGTCCATGCCTTAGAAATTTATTAAAAGCCCATTGGACTTTAAATTAAATTGACATTGGATGTTAATCGGGCTTTGAGACCCGTAACGATTAGATTTGGAATCTAAGTCGTAAAGGTTCATTAATAAAGTGTAATATTAAATTTGGAATTAAATAAATGAGTTAGTATTAAATAAAAATTAAATTGGATTTAATGTTGTAGTTTAATTTAATTCAAGAATTCGTATTTTGAGTACTTATTCGTAAAACGAGTCGGACTCGCGCAAAATCAAATCGTTGTTTGAACATTGGATGGTCATTAATTATCAGATTAATTAATTGGATTAGATTGATTGATAACATGCTTGTGTGAATACATGGATGCGATGTATGAATAATGTATATCAGATGGATATTAGATGGGTGAGGGCAATTTTGGAAATTGTTGTAATAAATTTAGAATTTATTAATTGGACCTGCGTGTCCAGCCTATTACCTTTTGACTCTGTGTATTTCTCTTCTCACCTATTTCCCTCAATGTAAATGAGGTTTCTTTAGAAGTGTTATGTAATCGGGTAGAAGTAATACTTGTGCTAGCGGGAGAGAGGAAATGGAGAGATTTGTTCTAGGAACAATGTTTAACTATCCATCCGCATATCATTATTATTTTATTTATTTACGCGCCTTATTATGTGTTTACAATGCATGTTTAAGGGTGTATGATGATGAGACCTTAACAAAGATAATTAATTGGTTGCCAATTACACGCGAAAAACCCTCAAAATATATTAAGCGTTTTTCCTTCCATTGAGTGATTCTTACTCAAGATCCAAGACTAGCACTGGTTTGTTGGCCAAAGTCAAGACCTTTGTCCGTCGAGGATGTGTTTGAATCATGAAGGCTTTGTTCCATATCGGTGTCTTGTCCAAGTTGTGATTTGTTGGCCAAAGTCAAGATCACTTCTTGTCCATCGACATTGATTACGAAGCTTCCCATAGTCAATGGGTTCCGCTTAACTGGGATCACTAAGTTTGTTGTGCCAAAGCCAAGGCTTAGTTGATTCAGAGGAAAAACGTTAGGCAATATATTGGATATATTGGCATATATAGGATATATGTTTCGGACTTGGATGTCCCCATACTGGATCTAGGAATTGGATGAGATCCAATTGATCTTAGAGATCTACCTAGTTAATTATCATACAATTTGTTGGCCAAAGTCAAGATTGTGTGTTATTTAACGGGATCCTAGCCCACTAGGAAACAAGGTTTCCCGAGTTCTCCATAGAGGGTTAGAGGCTCGCCGAAAAATAGTGGGAGGCAAGTATTAAATTTTCAATATTCGTTTAGTTACTTGCCATACACGCTCATTTGAAATATTTCGTCAAACAAAATTAATAAATTAGTTGGACTAATATTTAATGTTGTTTTAATTAACAGTTGGACTGTATTCAAACTATTTCAATTGATAGTTGATTTTATAATTGGATTATAGTAATCAATATAATTGAATTTAACCAATTAAATTATAGTTGATTATATAGTTGGACTATAGTAATCATTATATTAAATAGTACCTTAAATCGTTGATTCGATAGTTGGACTATTAGAATCAAGATAATTGAAAGATTGGTGTTTAAAACATAATCATGGGTGATAATGTATTTAAACGACTTTAATTTTCAAATTGGGAATAAAGATTTCAGGATATTCCTGAAAACCGAGAAGTTACTTTATTTGATATAGTGACATCTCAAGCCTAAGCTTGGAGTTGAGCAAATAGTAGAACATGATATTGGAAAATTCATGTGATGATAACTTTAATGCTTAATCCGTTATGCTTGCCGCAAAGACTCCTTAATTTCTTAATCAGAACTAAAGATTAGATCTTTATAGTATGATAATGAAATTGAAGGATCTTCATAGATCTATCCTTAGATCTTAGAAGTACAAATTAGGCAAGAAGCGCAAGACACATCTTACTTCGACATCCCAGAAGGCCAAGGCTTGGCCAAAGGCTTCTGGAATGTGGAAAATGGGTAAAGGCAAAGTCATTATAATCTTCTGGGAAGACAAAGAACATATCCCAAGTGTCTGCCTAAACTGTGGCAAACGGGGTCTCTGGAAGCGTGACTGTCGTATGGACAAGGCAAGACATGAAGGAATTGAAGACCGTGCAAGGCTCCGACTTCAAATATGTTTGTCATAAACATGTTCATTACTAGTATTAAAATTGGATTTTAGATACTAAGTATGGTACATAAATATGTACTGGTGTGCAGTATCTGTTTTAAGCAGGATACTGACTTCAGTTGAGATTAATCTGCGAATTGGAAACGGGACGAAAGTCACTGTTTTAACCGTAGATACCTAAGTTTAGGAACTACCTTTCGGGTGTGTACTTAAATTAGGAAACTGTTACAATGTAACTAGTTTGACTAGAAACATTATCTCTATATCAGGGTTTAACCCGTTGCGGCTGTACCTTTATATTCTAGAACACTAAAGTGTTTTATTTTATAAAGATGATTTTGAGATAAACACATTAGATGTGAATAACAGTATTTATATTTTGAAAATAAATAAATCTCAAACATATGACATGACAAACAAATAGCTCAAATTGAATTAATCAGTTGAGACTTATAAGTGGCATTGTTGTCTGGGACACAATTAAACAAGACTCGTATATCCACACTTTCGAAGAGTGGGTACTAGGACGGATTTGATTCCATCAAATAAAGTCTACAAATCTAGTTTATTAGGCAAAGTGCCTGAAACACCTTTTACTTGGTATCAGTGTAAGTGCCACCGATCTGTTAGCCCTCGTTCATAGTGACGTAAGTGGGCCCATATCTAGCTAGGCTAGATGTGGATATGAATGCTTTATGACCTTTACGGATGTAGCATCGCGTTATGGTTATGTGTTTCTTTTGAAATCAAGATAGGAAACTTTTAGAGTTTCGACACGAAGTAGACAAACAGATCGGCTAAATTATTAAAAACCATCACGGTTAAACCATGATGAAAATACTTAAGCAATAAGTTTCTCAAATACTTGAAAGAGTATAGTATTCTTTCAATGAGGACTCCTCCGGGAACACGTTAATTGACGGTGTGTCCAAACAGAAAAATCGAATTTTGTTAGACATGATAAGGTTAATCATGAGTCGCTCTGAGCTACCATTTCCTTAAAAGGGATAAGCTTTAAACAGTGCAAAACTTATTTTGAATAAGGTTCCATAAAAAAATCTGTTTGACAGACTTCATATTAGATATGAACAGGAAAAAAACTGGGTTTTTCTCATTCATGTATATTTGGGAATGCTGGGCATATGTTTGGATGATACCAAACTAAAACCCAAATCGGATAAGTGCCTAATTGTAGGTTATCCTAGGGAAACCAAAGTATAGTACTTATACAACTCACAAGAGAACAATGTAATTGTTGCTCTCCATGCGGTTTTCCTAAGAGGAATACCTATATGCAGTGGTGAGTGGGAGGAAAGTAAAACTCGATGAAAATCAGAGTAATATTGTTCCAGGCTCAGATTCCTTAATGGAACACAAATAGTTCGTCAAGGATGAAACTATCCCAATAATCTTCGAATACACAAGAACCGCGTAAGTCGGAAAGAGTCAGAAAACAACCTGATGTATGAGTTTCTGATCTCACCTCATAAAGATGTCAATCTTATTGAGGGATACGAACTGACTACGTATGAGGAAGTGATACAAGGTATCGACTCCCTATTATGGAAAAGTGCCATGAAATCCGAAATGGATTCCATGTATACCAACCAAGTTTAGATACTAGTTGAGGTACCGGAAGTCATTGTTCCTATTGGTACTATATAAGTCTTCAAGGAAGACATACATGGAAGGAAACAAACCAACATACTAAGCTAGGCTTGTAGCGAAAAGGTATCGTTATCAACATTGTGTCGATTATGACAAAACCTTTTACTAATTTCCATGGTTAAATCCATTTGGATAATGCTTGCTGATGCTGCATGTTTCATTCATGAAATATGGCAGCTGAATGCCAAAACCACTTTCCTTAACGTAAACCTTTTGGAGGATGTTTACAACATCCTGGTGGTTTTGTCGTACCAAAATGAGCAAACAAGGTTTGCAAGTTAATTCGATCCATTTATGGATTGAAGCAAGCATCGCGTTCTTGGAATTATCGTTTTGATGTAATCATAATGGTATATGATTTAATTCAAAACGAAATGATTCTTGTGTATATAAGAAGGTTAGTGGGAGCGCACTGACAGTGAATGTCCCAAATAATGATGACATATCATTTCTTGGGAATGATATTCCCATAAAATCAATCGGTGAAAGCTTGGCTTTCATGAAAATTCTCCGTAGAATTCTTGGGAGAGACAACCTTTATTCTAGGAATAAAGATCTATTGGGATAAATCTAAAGGTTGTTCGTACTCTCCGAGAACTCGTACATTGAAAAATGTACGTGACCTGGTGTCTCATATGCTTTGAGCATATAAAGTCACAATCAGGCCAATCCAAGTGATAGTTACTGGATTGATGTTAAGAACATCCGTTAGTATCTTAGATGAACTAAGGATGCTTTCTTAAACTATGGAGAAGGAGAACTTGAAGTGACTAGGTTCACTACTGCAAGTTTCCATACCAATAATAAGGACTGTAAGTCGTAACAAAGGTACTATACAGTTTGAATAACGGAACAGTGAGCGGGAAATCTTCCAAGTAAGATACTGTTACCGAATAAACAACAAAAGTGGATTATTGCTGCGGCTGAGGCAGCAATAGAAGCCTTCTGGATTGATAATAATCTAATTAGATTAGATATAGTTCTGTTAGTAGCTGAGCTAGGCTACAGCGCATGCTAAAGAATTAATGGTCTCATCAACGATCCAGATATATACTTCAAATTATTCATCTGATTCGTTCGGATCATACATCGTTGTGATGTGATGATTGAATAAATCACATCAGATGATAATTATGCAAATCCACTAACGAAAGCCTTTTCTCAGCAGAAGTTTGAGCTAACCGTACATAGTTCGGGTGTAGGACACTTGAGTGATTGGCTATAGGCCAAGTGGGAGATTGTTGGACAGTTATGGCCTATAGCATCACTATTTATACAGATCATGGGTGTTGTTGTACAAATTAACTATGTGATAAAGGAAATTGCTCTTCTATCATTTGTAATTAGATTACCAAGATGTATAAATGATAGAAGGTCCATATGATTAGTTCCGGATTGATAAGATATAAGACATATCAATCCATGAAGGTTTAATCATTCAATATCCCTAGTCGTAGTATTATCGAGATTGGACATCAATAATGCGGAATAGACTAGTATTACACTTGTGCGCGTTGTGCGAGCATAACGGCATAGTTCTCATTTATTTGGGTATATGATACTCATGCAAGTGTAATAGGAGGTTATGTTTACCGATGGTACGGGAACAGCTTCGCTCTGGATAGACCCCTCAAAATTCCATTGGTAGTATGACTATGTGTTTATGGAAGTCCGAATCAGGGTAGGTGTATTTGGTCTTAACCTGAGACTTGCACCGCTAGTACTTGCGACAATCAATATACTTTGGTTTTGGTCATCCAGTGTTTTAACAGGTTCTGTGTACGTCTCTTCTGGGTATATTGAGAATCGTTGTGTATTAGGTGTGATGTCGAGATGGAAGTATCACTCCAGTCATAGTGGAGATGATGATCACGTAGGATACGGAACTGGTTCTCTTATATACTGCAGCTATCGGGATATTATGACTAGGTCATGTTTATCCGATTATAGAGACTAGTTACTAGAGATCCGATATGTGCTTCGTACGGGGCATACACAATTCCAGCCCCAGGCCTTGCACGTGACATCTGATACTGGATCAAAATATGCAATACTGCCGTGAGCCACATTGGAGGAAAGCTTGGAGATTTTTTTGTTCCTCGCGTCGCAAAAGCCGATCTTTGTAAGTATGATTCCGCCATGCTTTTACGAGTATTCGCACATGTGTTTCATTACTTGAAAATGATCCTTGGGACCTAATAGAAACCCAACACCCAAATTGGAATTAAAGACTTTGCTAGAAGGACTAAAGTGTGCATTTCTTGGAGATGAACAAAATTACCCTATAGTAATTTCTTCTTCCTCACAAGCAATCAAGAAAGTAAGTTGTTAAATGTATTAAAAAAACATAAACTGGCAATTGGATGGACTTTAAAAGACATTAATGACATTAATCCTTTGATCTGCACACACAAAATACATTTAGAAGATATGTTAGGATATATCGTCAACCCCAAAGAAGATTAAACCATCACATTAAACAAGTGCTAAAAAAAAGCCCTTAAACTTCTTGATGTAGGCATTTTCTACCCTATCTCCAATAGTAAGTGGCCAAGTCCTATAGAAGTTGTGCCTAAAAAGTATGGAATAATTATCATAAAAATGATAAGGAAAATTAATTCCAACTCGAATCTCATCTAGTTGGCGTATGTGCATTGACTATATAAAACTAAATGATGCCACTAGAAAAGATCATTTTACTTTACCATTTCTTGACCAAATTTTGGAAAGGGTAGCGGGACATCCATACTATTATTTTCTTGATGGTTACTTAGGTTATTATCAAATTCTCATTGCTTTAGAAGAACAGGAAAAAACCACATTCACATGTCCCTTTGGAACATTTGTATTTAGGAAAATGCCTTTTGGACTTTGTAATACACCAGCAACATTCCAATGATCAATGTTAAGCATATTTAGTGACATGGTTCAACACTGTTTATAGGTCTTTATGGGTGATATAACTGTTTTTAGGAAATAATTTGATAATTACTTGAATAATTTGGAAAATATTTTGAAAAGATATGAAGAAAAATGACTTGTGTTAAAATAGGAAAAATGTCAGTTCATGACTAATTCAGGAATTATTTTGGGTCACTTTGTGTCATCTAAAGGTATTGAGGTTGACAAGGAAAAAATGAAGGTAATATCTAAATTTCCACCCCAAAAAATAGTCAAGGAAATCCGTTCTTTCTTAGGACATGCAGAATTTTATAGGAGGTTCATTAAAAATTTTAGTACCATATCCATACCATTATGTAACCTCTTATTAAAAGATGCAACATTTGAATGGACATAAGAATGTCAAAAATAATTTGAAAAGATTATCACTATTTTAACTTCTACTCCTATCATGCAATCCTTTGATTGGTCTTTGCCTTTTGAGCTAACGTGTGATGCCAGTGATTATGCAATGGGCGCAGTATTAGGACAGAGAAAGGAAAGTAAGCCGTATGTAATTTTTTACGCAAGTGGAACTTTAAACAGTGCACAAATGCATTACACTACCATGGAAAAAGAACTACTTGCTGTAATATTTACATTTGACAAATTTCGATCATATTTAATTGGTTCTACAATCGTTGTTTATCCTAACCATGTTCTGTTAGATATTTGGTGTCTAAACAGGATGCAAAGCCAAGATTACTACAGTGGATTTTGCTGCTTCAAGAATTCAATCTCACAATCAATGACAAGAAAAGTGCAGAGAATATGGTTGCAGATTATTTATTGAGACTCATAAATGAGTCATTGATTGACACAACGCCTATCAATGACTCTTTTCCTAATGATTTTTTATTTTCTGTAAATACAATACCTTGGTATGCTAATATTGTCAATTTTCTTACAACAGGAAAAATACCTCCAATTGGAGCCACCAAGACATAAGGAAAATTTTAATCGAAGTCAAACGTTTTTACGATGCATACCGGATAATGAGATAAGTGGTGTTATTCAGTTTTGTCATTCAGAAGCATGTGAGGTCACTTCTCATCTAAGAAAATCTCTGTAAAAATCTAGCTGTGCAGATTTTATTGGCCCACCATTTTTAAAGATACACATGTTTTCTGTAAAACTTGTGAAAATTGTCAAAAGTTGGGATACATTTCAAAAAGAAACATAATGCCTTTAAATCCCATCATTGTTATCAAAATCTTTGATTATCGGGGAATATATTTCATGGGTCTATTTCCACCATCATTTGATTTTTTTAATATATTTTTATTGCAGTCGATTATGTCTCAAAATGGGTTGAGGTGATTCATTGTCGAAACAATGATCAAAAAGCCGTGATTAAATTTTAAAAGAAAACATCTTAAGTCGATTACAAATCCCTCAGGCCATATAAGTGATGAAGGTAAACACTTTGTAACAGACCTTTTGAGTCTTTAATGAAAAAGTATGGAGTTACACATAAAGTTTCCACCTCTTATCACCCTCAGACAAATGGTCAAGTTGAACTAGCAAATGGGGAAATCAAAAAATTTTTGGAAAAAATGGTCAACCCAAATCACAAAGATAGGTCTCTTCGACTAACTGATGCACTTTGGGCATACCGAACAGCTTTCAAAACCTCTTTGGGAATGTCACCCTAACGTCTCGTTTATGGAAAACCTTGTCATTTGCTTGTAGAACTTGAGCATAAGGCATATTAGGCTATTAAAGCATTCAATTAAAACCTTGAAAATGCCATTCATAAACGTAAACTGCAATTAAATGAACTTGAAGAGCTAATGAATGATTCATATGAGAATGCAAAAATTCTTAAATTCAAAAGTAAGGTCTTTCATGATAGTCGAATTTCACTAAAAATATTTGACATTGGTCAAAATATTTTGCTTTATAATTCCCATCTTCATTTATTTCCTTGAAAATTAAAATCCAAATGGAGTGGCCCATTTATTGTGAAGCATGTTTATCCATATGGAGCTGTTGACATTGAGGATCATATGGAGGTGATGTATTTAAAGTGAATGGAAAATGTCTAAAACCATTTTTGGAGTGTTCAAAGTTTCAAGAATCTTTATCCTTTCAATCTCAGTGTACTATGATTGATGTATTTCAATATATTATTTTCTTTTCTTTTCTTTTGTATTTGTCTAATTCCCATTTTTCTTGAGTTTTGTAGTAATTTTTTTCTTTTTGTCAGCGTTTTTTACCCTGGTTAAACAACGGATAATGGTACTCCATGATTATAAGTTGGTTCTTTCAGTTTCCTAAAATTACTGATACTCTACAATCAAGGCATGGAAGAAACTCTCGCAAAACTCCACAAAATATTTCCTTCTCTCCCCTAAAATGCTCTGATGAAAATTTACAAAACACGCACCGAACGAATGAGGCTTCTTATAGTCAATGATATTCCTAGTGATATTCGTTGGATAATTGAAGCAAAGGTTCACTTGGCAGGAGAGTCATCTAACTTTTTCATTTCTTACATGCCTGGTTTAGGGAAAAACACCTATGTTGAGAAATGAAGAGCTAAACAATTAAGTGTTTGTTATAAATATGCAAGCTGAACGTGCAACACTCATTGTCGTTCTTTAGGAATGCGCGAAGATAAAATCAAGTCATTAGAGATGGCTTGAGTTAAGAGTCTTTAGATGATATATCATTGACTATTGAGAAACATTCTAGTGGACATGTTAATTGAGTAATTCACAAATTGCATACACAATTTCAAAAAGAAAAACACAATACAGTCTCGAGAATCTGACATTAAAGAAATTGTTTGGCAGTTTATGAGAAAATTGGATGGGAAGTATATCATCGACCCATATAGGGCATTCAAGCCGTTATTGGACATATAACTAGAGGAATGTGTGAGCCACAATAACAACTACCAATACATAATGTTTCAATTTGTTGCTTTGATTTCCTTTACTTTAAATTACTATTTTGATTTACTTTAATTTACTCTTTTGATTTCCTTTATTTTAATTTTACCGACAGTATCTAAAGTTTTTGACTTTCACGATCTATTTTACTGTTCATCAGACAATTATCACTTTACAAGTACTAGTGCTTTTATTACTAATCCTTTTTCAGTATCTATAAATACAACTCGTCATTCCGCTCTTCGACACACCCAGATAAGAGAGTGAAAAAAATGGAGAAAACTTCAAGACCACGATTCACTAATATCTGTGTATTTTATGGAACTAGCTCTGGTACTAAACCAAAATTTGTTGAAGTTGCAAAAGAATTGGGTAGAGTTATGGCGAAAAGAAACATGCACTTAGTATATGGCGGTGGAAATCTTGGATTGATGGAATGTGTTTCAAAGGCCGTGCAAGAAGGTGGCAGTCAAATTTTGGGGATCATTCCAAAACCTTTGGCAGACAAAAACTTCATCGGAAAATCAAATGGAGAATAATACATTGTCTCAGGTATGTCTGAAAGACTTACTGAAATGATTAATCATGCTAACTCTTTTATTGCTTTACTAGGTGGGCTAGGCGCGTTGGAAGAAATATTCATAGTTGCGTCATTACAAACTTGAATATTCACCGAAAACCCATTTGACTACTTCATGTTGATCAATTTTTCGATTTTCTTTTAGTATTTCTTGAGGATGCCAAAAGACTCGGGTTCATTTCAAAACCGATAAAAGGTATCGTCCTAACTTCAAGAAAAGCTGATGAATTAATTGACCAACTCTTATCTTATGAACCAAAAATCGACCCCATTCTTTCTAAATTGAATAGGTCTCATAACGATCATGGAAAAAAGCGTAGAATGGACTCGGATGTTAATAATTTCACCAACTTAAGTTGCTTTGCATGCTTAATATTTGAGTTTTCATTTGATGCAAAAGTAATCGTGGATTGCACGATACTCATGGTTTCTAAACAATCCAAACAACGGAGCAGGTTTTGTAGTTTTCACCATTTTTTTCTCTCTTTTATTTTGTTTTCTTTTATTCTCTCATTTTTCCTTTTGCACTTCTTTTTTCTCTCTTTTTTTTTTCATTTTTCTTTTTTTTCCTCACATTTGTTTTTGCGTCATCTCCTTTACCTAGTGTCATCTCATCCTTAGCTTTGGAAAACAATCAAATGAATATTAAGTGTCCTGACTATCTCTAGACATTATGCCAGCATAAATTCTTTCTAAGTAGGCAATGTAATTCGAAGCTCAATTTTTAGTGCACAATTTTAGATAACATTCTGGTAGTGATTCCAAAATTGGAGTGTTTTTTCAAAATTTGGACATGCTTATTTTTATCGAGTGACAATAAATATTTGGAAAAACAACTTTATTTCATCATTGAACATTTGAAAAAAGTCACTACATGACAAGGAAAGGTGCGATGCAAAAATCATGCTTAGGAGTGGTACCTCTCAGGATCAGGTATCTTGCCTCCGTCAATTAAATCTTGAATTTCATGTTTCAGGTGGATGCAGTTGTCTGTATCATGACCTCTCTTCTGGTGGAAGTCAAAATATTGGGGTGTTGGGTTTAGCATCGGTCTTGGTTCCAACTGTTTCAATATGCCTTGTCTCTTTAATTTCTCGAACACCTTTGATGGAGATCTGCCAAGGTTTGAAAAAATTATGTTTCCAATAGTAATTATTTCAGCGTGGCTAGGCTTTATTCAGTGGTCTTCTTATTGCGGCAGTAGAATTTCCTATTTTCAACCTCTTCCTCTTCCATGTTCATCCATGTATCTTTTAACTGTCGAAAATCAGCTATCCTAGAGGTCATCCTCTTCAATTTTTATGTAAAGGGAGGGCTTGGTGCCCGTGATAATCATTTTGATTTGGTCTTTCTCTGAGGGCCTTGTTTCCATTCTCAATAGCTGGCTTCTCCAGTAGTCAGCGTATTCTTTGAAATTTTCTTCAGGATTTTGTTTCGTATTCTCCAAGTCATGAAGAGATAGTTCAATGTCCATATCGATCACGTAATGATTTAAGAACGCTTCAGTCAACGCCCTTCAGTCTTCCTTCACTTTCATATCTAAATTGTGATACCATACCACCGGTGCTCCTTCCAATGACATCCCAAATGTTTTCTGCACCTGGTGTTGGGACAGTTCAGTCGAACTTATCAATGATACATACTGACAGAGATGAATCTTTAGAACCCCGTTCCTGTTGAAATTTACCTTTTCGAGCATTTTGAACTCAGCAAGGAGTTATTCTTCAAAGGCTAGTATACCATAATCAAGGATATCTTCGACCGTCTTATTCTCGGGCCTCTCATGTCTCCTCTCACTAGTCTTGGCTGCTGCCGCCTGAGGCGCTTTCTACATTATTGTCAGGTTAGCAAAAGCATTGGCTAAGATCGGTAGTTGTTCCACTATTTTGTTCACTATTGTCTCTAACTGATCCATGAAGGCATTGTCACTATGGGTGCTATTGCAACTTGCCATGTCTAACTCATTTTTATTACAAGGAAACCTAAGAAATTCCTTGCATTTACTCCAAAAGCACACTTCAAGGGATTCAACTTGAGTTTAATTTTTCTTATTCGTTCAGATGAACATTTCAGCTGGTCAAAATGGTCTCATATCTTTATTGATTTTACCATTATATCGTCTATATATACCTCTATAAAGTTAGCAACCATGTCATGGAAAATTAAGTTCATAGCCCTTTGATACATTGTCCGACATTTTTTGGACCAAATGACATAATTACCCACTGAAAACACCCTAAAGCTCCTGTACATCTAAAAACATTTTTTGAATATTATCTTTAGAAATGTAAATTTGATTATAGTATGAGTATCCATCCATAATGAAATATAACTCATATCCCGCAGTAGAATCAACTAAAATGTCAATAATGGGCATATGATATTCATCTTTGGGGGTTGCTAAGTTTAAATTCCTAAAATCAATACATATTATTGGTGTTGGGTTTGGTTCTCTGATCACCAATTCCTATCATATTTATGATAGGTTTATGAATACGAACAATCAATTTTTCTATTATATTACCTATTTATGGCGGCACCTCTTATATTTTACATTAAGACTTGATCCGATGGTTTATCCCAATGAACCATGAGTCTTGAGAGACTCGTATAGACATGTAGGTTTTTATGTGAAAAACATTGAACGAATCGTATGAAGAATTCCTAATAAATGGCACACTAACACAATAAGAATATTCTCGAGTCGAGTTTCATATCAAGTTTCTTGACTTGAGATAGCACTGTGGATGTTTGAGTGATCTTCCTTGCTTTGATATCATTCACATTACCAGTATTTTTAGACCAAACCTCCGCCTATTTATTGGGTGTGAACTGATGTTAATGATAACCTGTGATGTATCAAGAGATGATCAATCAGTCCCCCGTTAGGCTTGGCAATGAGCCGGGCCAGGCCAGGCTTTGGCCAAGCCCTGGCCCTAACCCATAAATTATATTAAATTCCAAGCACTCAAAAAGCTTTATCCATTTATGAGAGGTTGGGTTGGGCCCTAGCTTGCTTGATATGGAGCCAGAGTAGGGCCAAGCTTGGCCTAAAATTTTTAAAAATTATTAATGAAATAGTAGTATTTTTTAAAAAGATGACATAACCTCCATATAAAATCATTTTTCAAAAGTTTACACCCTGTAAAATGTATTGTAATTCTAAATGTTAAAAAAAAACACTAATAAAGTAATAAGTATACTAATTTAACTTAAACAAGCTTAAAAAATATTATTAAACCATAAAATACTAGTGCATTAAATAATACAAATAATAAATAAGTCTAAACTACAAACATATAATTTTACAAACACAATCTATAATATAACAAACAAGTAAAATAAACTAATCTAATTCTTGCATTAATAATTATGATTTTTTATTGTAAGTAATAAAAGCCCTGATCAAGCCCAACAACTAAAGGGTCAAATATTTTGAGGCCATAGCCCCAACCCTTTTATTAAGGGTTGAGCTAAAGCCATGTAGGCCTGGGCCGGATAGCCAAGCTTATGTCTCGTTTACGAGATTTAGGTATCCACTCCGTGATCCTTTAAATCCTAGGCCAATGTGTACTATGGTAATTAGTTCTGAGTATTTATCTAGGGAATCACAAATATATATCGCGACATACATATATGAATTGTATAGAGATTTGACGTTTTCATCTATGTCTCCGTTAATGTTCGGATACCTATATTTTCGTAACTAATGTTTATTTGTATTTGATAAATAATTTGATTAGATACATATTAGGTCCAATTGGGTTTTGACAATTGTCAAATAAATGATTATTTAATTAATTAAAAGTTAATTAACTTACTAATTATTTATTAATTACTATGAAATATTCTTGGAATATTTCTCATTTAATTAATAAATTTAAAGCTTATGAGATAAACTTTTTGATTTTGACTTAATTATAGCCAAATACATATGATAAGACTTGGCCTAATATTAACCAAGTGTTAATAATGGTCCAATTACCAAAACACACCTCCTTATATAAAATGAGCAATTTTCGGCCATATTCTTATTTTTTTGGGTTTGGAAAATTCTTCTAAGCTTTAAAAGGTTCAAGAGAGAGTTTAGAATTCGGGTTTTTGATTTCGTTTGATCATGTATCAAATTTTAAGCATGGATGCGTTATTTAGGAGCTATAACAAAGACTTGTAAGGAAGTTAAGATAATTTCTTTTAGCCTTTATCTTGTAAATTATTTACAATTAGATTCTAATTAGATATACTAGATCCTGCTTGTTTGATGATATGAGGATGATACAAAACAAAATTAGCAAATACACCCATGCTAGATATCCACTGGTTAGACCCATTTTCGCTGCGCGAGGTACCGATCTGACCCTAGAGGTTCCATATCCGCCCCAACAGAATAGTATCAGGAAAAGTCTTAATCACATAACACATGTGTTTTGAATCTATGCCACATTAATTTTAATTTAATTTTGCATAAGTCATATTAGATATGCATTACATGTTTTTAAATTAAAATTTTAATTTAGACCCAAACATGTTAATGGCTTGATTGTTATAAATCTCCCATGATTAGGTGATTACTTTATTTAGGTAATAGTTTTAATAATGTTGGAGCATTATTGGATGGTCCAGTTGGGGTTTTGGCGCGGGCGCAGCGGAAGCTAACGGTTCGGGTGAAATCGTAATTTTAAAACTTCTTAAATTACCGAATAAATTATTCAATATCCAATATGAATAATTCATTCTTATTTCACCTAAACATATTTATTCGATATCAAATAACGACATAAATAGTTAAGAAACATCGCGAAACTTTTATGAAAATATTTTTCCGCAAAATGGCATAAAACACGTTTTTGTCCGAACCGACCACCCAATGCACATGGGGGCTGCACATGTCATCCCTAACAGTACTAGGGCAGTTCATGGGCTGCCCAAACAGTGACCAATTCACCGTTTGGGCAGCCGTCACCCGGTTGGCTCAAAAGTCACCAGGTAATACCATTTTTCACCGTTTTCGCATATTTCAACTCCGAAACAGTTTCCGGCAATTGTTCCAATACGCAAAACACATCCAATACATTTATATGACATAATTTTCATCACCATAATCACAATTTTCTAGATCTGATCCAGAAACCAAAAATATCAATATTTCATACTTTAATCCAATTTTCTTAACATTAATCACATTAATCACAACACCAATCCAATCCACCACCAATGAAGCACCCAAGAACATTTATAGGTATTACAAGAGTGGTAATAACACTCTAGAATGATAACAAGTCATCAAATGACAAAATTGAATCAATATTACACTAATATCATCCAATCAAACTTCACACATACATCTAGCCTCCAAATCCATCCTCCAAATCAAAAAGCCCCAGTTTCTAAGAATTAAATAAACCCTAGAACCATTCTAGTAATTCAAGAACAAGAAACTAATTTTCTATACTTAAGAATATTAAGATTATCTACTACTCTTCAACTTTCTTTAAGTTTTTCCTTGAATTCTTCACTTTCTTCTTTGTTTCTTCAAACAAATATTTGAGAGCTTTCTTTAATGGAGGTCAAGGCTTGGAGAATGAATGGAAAAACAAAATTTTCATTTTAAAATTCAAGCCAAAAATGACCTAGGGGGTATTTTAGACATTTGTAGAAATTTAATCTAATTAAATAAAGATAAGCTTTAAGTTTGACAAATCAAATTTGCACACTTCAAGCTTAATTAAAAACATGCCACATATAACCAATAATAATCAAATATATTGCATAAAATTTATGTAATATAGATATTATTTAATTATTCAAATATGTAACATTTAAATATCTAAATAATTAATTAATATAATTATTATCATATATGTAATTTTATTTACATTAAATAACAAATACATATATTAGTGGCATGTTTCAAAGTCTTATTTGACAAATAATTAATATGTATCAAATCAAATCTTGTGTCTAATAAAAATACACATTAATTATTAATTGACCGAAATGCCCCTAATACTGTATTTTCATTTAACCGTTTAAAAGATTCGAATTAACTCATTTAATTCTGTGAAGTATTATGAATAATCTATATTATTCATAACGTGTTTCCCAAGTGCTCAACGAGTACACTTCATATTATGGGACTCTTTAAGTTTAGGTTTATCCGTCACAGAATCCAATTTCGTGTCCATAATTCACCCACTCATGAATTATGACGACCAAAGATAATCTCGCTAAACTATGCAAGTCGAGGTTATTTCATACGTATAATCCCTCCATCATAGGCTATCCATATTATACCTGGGATATAGATAAGAACGTCAAATCCTTATGGTATAATATTGTCGACTTTCAAATTTACGATCTCTAAATAACACTCGGAATTCGCTTATAAAGTTACGCCATGGCCATGGATTTACTAGATCGCAAACACATGTAGGAAACCTATGCCCTGTACACATTACTAACAGATTCTATCTTGATATGCCCTGGATATCATGGCATCAGTCCACACTCAATGAATAAGCGGAGGTCTGATCTAAATAGATCGGTAACGTGACTGCCATCAAAGTATGGAGGATAACTCATATATCCACTGTCGTATCTCAAGTCAAATGACCAATATGCTCGCTCAACTCGAGAAGATTCCTATTGACGTTGGTGTACCATATTGTATGCACTGCATTTTTGCATGTAATTCCTGATGATGAGTCTCACATGGAGACACTACCTCTTTAAATTATGGAAGTCACGGGAAATGGACGTCGGAAGGGAAGAGTCAGGAATTGACATCTTATTGGATTTAATTCGCTTGTTTAGCTTCAGGTTTGCTTGTTGGACCTCTGTTTTTAAAACACATCCCTAGCCCAAAACCAAAAACCCACGCCCACCTAGACCAAAACCAAAGCCACACGCCCACCTAGCCCAAGCCCAATAAATCACATCCAATAATAATTAAAGCATTTAAAACACATGTCAAAAATTAAATCAAATCAAATTAAATCGAATCCAATTAAATTAAAATAAATCTCATTCCTAAATTAAATAAATCAAATCAAATCTCATAAATCACATTCCTAATTAAATTAAATCACATGCCTAAACTAAATGAAATGAAATCAAATCCCAATAATCATCTTCCTAACTAAAACAAATTACCTCCCTAATTAAAGATATCATTTCCTTATGATACAAAAATTAAATATTCCCCCCATAATTACAATATTCTTTCCCTACCTATACAAGGTAAACCCCAACCCTTGCCTATAAAAAGAAGCCTAAACCCAACCTTGAAACCCCTAGCTCATTCTCACAAAAAAACAAAAGAAAATAACCTAGCTCACTCTCACGCCCAAAGCATAGAAAACCATCCCCATTGCCGTCCAACAACAGCCCTAAAAACCCACCTCCATTGCCACACCACACCATCACCAAAGCCCTTCACTGCACGCACTAAACCCTTCACAGCCGCAAATCACTCACTGTTCAGCCCCTCACTGCACGCACAAAACCCTCACTGTCCAGCCCCAAAATAGCCGTATAAACCCCCCTCACTGCACGTACAAAACCCTCACTGTCCAGCCCTTCACTGCCGAATATGCTGCTCCCCTGAACCACATTTTTTACTGCACAAACTGCCCAGTTTCCTGCCTAAATTTCCGCATATCCTGCCCCTGAAACAGTCCAGAATTTTCCCCAAAACTGCATCAAAAACAGTAGCAAAACAGAGTAAGAATAACAGGGAAACAGAGGAAAAGACAACTCAAAACGGTGAAGCAACGAACGAAAGCAGTGGACCAATGAATTGGAGGAGTTGCGGAGCATCAATCCTTCCGACGGCCGTGTAACGCACTTTCGAGAGACGACCTAAGAGGTTAGACCTGAGGGCACCCTTCTTATTTATTCTCATCTTCTTTTTGTTGTTTATTAGAATTCCTTCGCATGAGAGTCGTTTGTTGATACATGTTGTTGTCCTTGAATGAATGGAATATGTGTTCTCTCTTATGGTATATCGGATGGAAACCCGGACGTAAATTCCATAGCCGAATCCGTATGGACGGTATTGCGATTTGCACTCGGGATACAATGCCACGTACCACTTGGGAGATTCACATGTTTCGTTTCATCCAACGTTACGTTTTAAGCATGATTTAGGTGTTAGTATGTTATTTATTTTTAAGCATGATTTAGTCGTTAGTGTGTTATTACTTTCTGCATGTTACTTATTTATGCATGATGATATAGTGCGCATGGGAAAATCAAGTTGGATTAAAGGTCCTCCATTACTTCTGCACGTTTACGAACACTACACGAACGTATGCATCCTGCCTCTTTCTGTTCGAACGTATCTCCAAACGCTACATGAACGTATGCATTCTGTCTCACTTTCGTTCGAACGCGTCTCAGAACGCTACTCGAACGCGCATGCATTTTATTGTATCATGCATCAGCTCTTATCCCGTTCAAACGCATTATCAAACGCTACACGAACGTGGACATTCTATTTATCGTTCGAACACGTTATCAAACGCTACTCGAACACTTGCATTCTGTTTACCGTTCGAACGTATTTACGAACGCTACACGAACGCTCACACACTGGACATATTCCTTTATCATATTTCATGTATGTTTGTTTCCTTAGTCATTCCCTTCCCCATCATATGCTTAGTTAGCTCTCTTTAATATTTATGCATTTACCTTGATTATTTATTTATATTTTCAGTATTTATTTATTCGATATGCTCATGAGATTGTGTGTTCACTTTTATTATTAATGCCTTTATAGTTGTTATTAGTTACATTAATTCACTTTATTGTTTAATACGTTCATGAATTATGTATTTTGCCTTCATTTCTTTCATTTACGATTATTGGTGTGCAAACTTGCATGTTGCTTAAATTACCTGGTATGTGTTGCCATGATTTGGTTGTACTATTGCATAAATCCTTTCATTACAAGTGGCATAAGTAAGGGACCATTCCGAATCCAACGGTTTGAGGTCTTCCCTTGCGAGGGGTGAGTGCGGCCTTAAATCATTTTCCCGGTTCACATCGGGTGGCGACTCCATTTTTAGTTCTCTAGTTTAGTTCCACCGTGGGCTGTTCCGTACTCCCAACCGGGCCGCGAGCCCAGGACAACGTCGTCGATTTTTCTGTATCCTAGAGTCTGGCGACTCCACAGGGGATAGAGAATCGGCCCCGAAATAATGTCTTGTAATGATTATGATTTGTGCTTTAGTTAACCGTGTCTATCGTGTGTTGAAATGGTTTAATAAAAAGCATTGTTAAAGCTTGGTAATGGTTTGGTGTCTTCCTTCATTCACTACCTTTCTACAAGGAAAAGCTGTGAATGCACCTAGATAATCATGTACTAGTAGCTTATTATGATGGACTATTTTGGAGGACTCATTGTTTATTCCTGTCACCAAGCGATAAGAGCCTAAGAGGCTTGGGTATTTAAAAGAGTTCGCTCCACCCTCCCTCTGGGGAATCTACAACGAGAAATCCATTTGACAGTCAGTCACGCATCATAACTCATTGGCAAGTACCTTAGTGTATAAAAAAGGTGCGCTCACTTGGTTGCTCGGACCATTGAGTGGGGAGTGTTGGATAGTTATGACCCATAGCATCACTATTTGTACAGATCATGGTGTTGTTGTACAAATTAAATATGTGACAAAGGAGATTGCTCTTTTCTCATTTGTAATTAGATTACCAAAATGTATAAATGATAGAAGGTCCATATGATTAGTTCCGGATTGATAAGATATGAGACAATATCAATCCATGAAGGTTTAATCATTAAATATCCCTAGTCGTAGTATTATCGAGTCTGGACATCGATAATGCGGAAAAGACTAGTATTGCACTTGTGCGTGTTATGGGAACGTAACGGTATAGTTCTCATATATTTGGGTATAGAATACTCATGCAAGTGTAATAGGAGGTTGTGTTTACCGATGGAACGGAAACAGCTTCGCTCTGGATAGACCCATCGGAATTCCATTGGTAGTATGACTATGTGTCTATGGAAGTCCGAATCAGGGTAGGTGTATTTGGTCTTAACCTTAGACTTGCACCGCTAATACTTGGGACAATCAATATACTTTGGTTTTGGTCGTCCAGGGCTTTAACAGGTTATGTGTATGCCTCTTCTGGGTATATTGAGAATCGTAGTGTATTGGGCGTGATGTCGAGATGGAAGTATCACTCCAGTCATAGTGGAGATGATGATCACGTAGGATACGAAACTGGTTCTCTTATGTACTGCAGTCATCGGGATAATATGACTAGGTCATGATTATCCGATTATAGAGACTAGTTACCAGAGATCCGATATGTGCTTCGTACGGGGCAGACACATTTCCAGCCCCAGGCTTGTACGTGACATCCGATACTTGATCAAAATACGCAATACTATGTTTACTACGCCTGATATAGATCACATATTCCAGTAAGAATATTTCTGGAGAATTGGGTAGGCACGGTGCTTTGCTAGAAGCCAACCATGTCTTGTAAATCGGTAAAAAATATAGTACTAGGTACGTACGTGTTCGGATAGTCGACGACCGGATTTACTGCCAAATATCCGGGGTTCTCATGGGTCGCTTCTCGAAGATTCACCGATGACGTATGACTCGCACTTTATTAATCTGGGATTAATTAGTAGAGAGAAAATTAATCTAGGATTAATTGCGGAGATATTTTATTTGGGATAAAATATTATTTAAAGAGAGAACGATTAATTTGGAATTAATCGATAAAATAATATATTCGATATATTATACGAAATTGGATTTCGATGCAGAATTGAAATTAGATTTTAATTCGGGCAAACGAGTTAATTTAGAATTAATTCGTTAGCGACGTGAATAGTAATTTTACTAGGCATAATTATTTAATTACGTCGCAACGGAAAATTTGTTAATTCAGAATTAGCGAACCCGAGCCCGGGAGTGTTTGTGGACGCACTCGTATTTCGAATTCAAGTGCGGGTCCACAAGTCACATCAAGCATCAAATCACTAGTCAATCAAGTGATAGAAGTCACATCACTTTGAGTGAAGTGATACTTGTCATCATTGATGTGAATAGTGATGGAAATTGATGGAAGAGTGTTAGACACTCAAGTGTGATTAAAAGACATATACCATTATTTTATTAATTGGTATTTGACTTTTATTTGGTATTAGATATACAAAAAACACACAATACTTTTTCTAATTCATTCTCTCTCTCCCTTATACAGTTTTGGAAACCCATCTTTTCCCTCCTCTCCCTCTCTCGGCTTTGAAACCATTTTCTTCTCCATTTCTTGCTAGGCCGAAAATAACAAGAAGAAAAATTGGAAGATTTGTTGTTAATCTTGCCATTGCTAGCACATGAAGGGTTATCCAAGGTGATAGGGAAACTAACTTGTGAGCATGGGAATCTACACACCAAAGCTTGGAGCTTCAAGGATCACCATGGCCGAATTTGGAGAACACAAAGAGCAAAACCCACTGTCATTAGCTTCCAAGGAGGAGCTAAGGGTTTTTGTTCATCGCATCGCAAGCCGATCAATGTGAGTATGTTTCCGCCATATTTCTTAATGTATTCACATGTGCTTCTTGTTTGATTTGATCCTTGGGACTTAATAGAAACCCAACAATGGTATCTTGAGCCATTTTGAGCATGAAACTAAGTTAGGGTAAAATTTTGGTAAAATCAATTTGAGCATGATTTGATAAAATTAATTGATTGAGTATGCTTCAATGATGTTGTATTGAAGTCTTATATGATCAATTTCATGAAAAGTTGATTGGATCAATTTTTACCCAAAATTTAGGCTTGGCCGAAACTATAAGCTTGCCCTAATATCGTGGTATTTTGTGTTTTTGATCATTGGGTGAGTTGGAAAACAGGGGTATGTTAATTTGAGATCAATTGGATTGGATTTACAATTGGACATGAAAACCCTAGAATGCCGTGAGTTATAGCATGTATAATGATATGATTTTTTGATTCAAATATGTTGGACATATGTTGATGATAATGAGCATAATTATTGAGTGAATTAGTATTTTGGAAATGTTAATTTGGCTAATTAATTATGGTATACACTTTAGATTAATTAAGTGTGAAATTTGGAATTTTGTAAGTTAATTAATGGGGGCCAAATTTGGAATTGGGCTTTTAAAGTTGTAATTGGGCTTAATGGGCTTGGTGTTGGGCCAAGTTTGGTTTAGGCTAATTGGTTGGATCCAATTGGACCCAAAACCATATCCTTAAAGTCCAATTATGACTTAATGGACCTTTAATTTTAATTGGGCCTAATGGGCCTAAGTTGGTTTCTTGGCAAATAAGGGTGATTCCTTAAATGGGCTTTGGTATTTGGGTTTGACCCATATTGACCAAAAGTCCATGCCTTAGAAATTAATTGAAAGCCCATTGGACTTCAAATTAAATTGATATTGGATGTTAATCGGGCTTTGAGACCCGTAACGATTAGATTTGGAATCTAATTCGTAAAGGTACTTTAAAAAGTGTAATATTTAATTTGGAATTAAATAGATGAATTAGTATTAAATGCAAATTAAATTGGATTTAATGTTGTAGTTTAATTTAATTCAAGAATTCGTACTTTGAGTACTTATTCGCAAAACGAGTTTGACTCGCGCAAAGCAAATCGTTGTTTGAACATTGGATGGTTATTAAATCCAAGTAATTAATTGGATTAGATTGATTAACACATGCTTGTGTGAATACTGGATGCGATGTATGAATAATGCATATCAGATGGATATTAGAGGGTGAGGGTAATTTTGGAAATTGTTGTAATAAATTTAGAATTTATTAATTGGACCTGCGTGTCCAGCTATTACCTACCTTTCTCATTGTATTTCTCTTCTCACCTATTCCTCTCAATGTAAATGAGGTTTCTTTAGAAGTGTTATGTAATCGGGTAGAAGTAATACTTGTGGCTGCGGTAGAGATAAAATGGAGAGATTTGTTCTAGAACAATGTTTAAATATCCATCCGCATATCATTATTATATTTATTTACTTACGCGCCTTATTATGTGTTTAGAATGCATGTTTAAGGGTGTATGATGATGAGACCTAACAAAGATAATAAATTGGTTGCCAATTACGCGAAAAACCCTCAACATAATATTAAGCATTTTTCCTTCCATTGAGTGATTCTTACTCAAGATCCAAGACTGGCATTGGTTTATTGGCCAATGTCAAGACCTTTGTCCGTCGAGGATGTGTTTGAATCATGAAAGATTTGTTGGCCAAGTCAAGATCACTTCTTGTCCATCGACATTGATTACGAAGCTTTCCAAGGTCATTGGTGTAGACAACAGAACCTGGGCGACGCTTTTTCTAGGCTCGCGGCCTATTTGAGAATACGAAATAACATGGAGTCGCCACCCGGTGTGAACCGGGACAAAGATTTAAGGCCGCACTCACACCCTCGCAAGGGGAAGACCTCAAACCATTGGGTTCGGAATGGTCCCTTACTTATGTCATTGTGATGATATAATTTGTGCACTAAATCAACCGCATCTATCCAATAATCATGCTCAAGGGTACTTAGATCTAACATGCTTTCATCCAAATAATTCCACGCAATGTAACACAACAAGCATATTAAACCATAAATCAACATGTACGAATCATTACCCAAACGCATCATAAACTAAGAACATGCATAGTGAACAACCTAAACATGCTTTAACAAATAAATAACAAATTAAATTAAACCATGCTTCAAATAATAAACAAATAACCTAAAGACTATAACATGCTCAAATACAAGTTTGGATGGGACAAAACATATGTCTCTTAAGTGGTACGTTGCGTTGTATCCCGAGTACAAACCGCACTACCGTCCATTCGGATTCGGCTACGGAATTTACGTCTGGGTTTCCATCCTATATACCACAAAAGGGAACACATGTCCCGCCCATCCAACAATCAAATCATGCCTCAAACGACTCTCATGCAATTATATATCAAAGTAAAATAAAATAAAGAATAAAGAAGATAGGTAAAAGGTGCCCTCAGGTCTAACCTCTTTTGTCGTCTAAGAAAGGGCGTTACACGTCCGTTGGAAGGGTGAATGATCCGCTACTCTTTTAGTTCACCAACTCAACGTCTTTCCTCGATGTTTTGCTGTTCGGGCTGCTTTTCAAGTCCGTTTCGCGGCTGCTTCGCTGCTACGTTTCAGGTCACTGTCTTGATGGTTTAGTGGACTGTTTTAGGTGATTTTGAAGGCTTAGGGAGGTGCGTTTGTGAGGATTTTTTAGGGAAACTTTATGGAGGTTTTGGGGATGGTGTTTAGGTGATTTTAGGACGGTTTGGGGGCTAAGGACGCAACAAAAACCGACCAGAACAGAAGGTGAACTGCGGCAGTTCACAGGTGCAGTGGGGTGTTTTCAGGGACTGTTTTGGGTGATTTTGAAGGCTTATGGAGGTGCGTTTGTGGGGATTTTTTAGGGAAACTTTATGGAGGTTTTGGGGATGGTGTTTAGGTGATTTTAGGATGGTTTTGGGGGCTAAGGACGCAACAAAAACCGACCAGAATAGAAGGTGAACTGCGGCAGTTTACAGGTGCAGTGGGGTGTTTTCAGGGACTGTTTTGGGGCTGCGAATGGGGCTGTGTTGGAGGGTGTTTTAGGGTGTTTAGTGCGACTTTAGGGCTGTGAAAAGGTTTATTTGAGGGTGTTTTAAGGCTGTGAATGGGGGCTGGACACTCGGCAACAATGGGGTTAAGTTTAGGGCTTGGGCGTGAAGGGTGTTGATGATGGAGGGAAGATGCGGCAATGGAGGCTATTGGATCTTAAAGGCTCAGCAATGGAGGCTTCAGGGGATGCTTGGGCGTGCAATGGAGGCTTAAGAGAATGCTTTATGCGTGTGAGAGAGGTGTATGAGCCAGGGTTGTGAATGGGGGTGAAGGTCTCTTTTTATAGGCAAATGAGAGAAGCTTTCCTAATCCGACTAGGAGTAGGATTTCTATTGATGGTGACATCTCCTTAATAAGGAATAAATCTCCCAATTTAAGATTGTGATTGGATTTGATTAGGAAAAGGATCTAGGAGATTTCCTCTAATTAGGAATGGATTTTATTTGATTTTAGCATGTGATAAATGTGCATTTACCTATTTAGAGAGGGTATGGGCGTGTGATGTGGGTCTAATGGGCGTGGGTTTTGGTCCATGGGTAGGCTTGGGTATTATGGGTTTGATTTGGGTTTGGTAAGTGGTTTATGTGGGTTTTGGGCCTAAGATAAGTTTTGAAACGGAAGTCCAACAAGCCACCGAAGCCAAACAACGAGTTTAAATCCAACAAAAATTCATTTTCCAACTTTACCCTTCCAACGTCCGTTTCCCGCGACTTTCATGACCAAAGTGGTAGTTGCCTCCATACGAGACTCATCATTGGGCTAATGTGTAAAATGCAATGCCTACAGTCGCCCCCACTTTGATGGGACTTGTGCAGTGTGTGACAATGACAATCCTATCAAAGTACATGCAATGCATTTTTACTTACCTGGCTCACCAGCTGCCCCTGGTATGCCTTATGTGCTGAGTTGATAGTGCTAAACCCCATACCTAGGGTGTCGCGGTAGTCCACAATGCCAAACTTGGCGTGCTAAACCCCATACCTAGGGTGTCGCGATAGTCCACAATGCCAAACTTGGCGTGCTAAACCCCATACCTAGGGTGTCGCGGTAGTCCACGGTAGTCCACATAGTCCACATATTCCTCGATAATCCACATAGTCCACATACTCCACAGTAGTCCACGGTAGTCCACATAGTCCACATACTCTACGGTAGTCCACGGTAGTCCACATAGTCTACATATTCCTCGGTATTCCTCGGTAGTCCACATAGTCCACATACTCCACGGTAGTCCACATAGTCCACATATTCCTCGGTAGTCCACATAGTCCACATACTCCACGGTAGTCCACATAGTCCACATACTCCACGCTAGTCCACATACTCCTCGGTAGTCCACGGTAGTCCAAATAGTCCACATACTCCTCGGTAGTCCACATAGTCCACAAACTCCTCGGTAGTCCACAGTTGTCCACATACTCCTCGGTAGTCCACAGTAGTCCACATACTCCACATGTCGTACCTGGCGTGCTAACCCCGTACCTAGGGCGTCGCTGTGGTCTGAATGCTAACCCCGTACCTAGGGGGTCGCGGTGACGTCTCTGTACCTAGAGAGCCACAAATGTCTGAGTGCTAACCCCGTACCTAGGGTGTCGCAGTGATGCCTCCGTACCTAGAGTGCCACAAATGTCTGAATGCTAACCCCGTACCTAGGGTGTCGCAGCTGTGATATCTCCATGTCCGAAGTGCCGTACCTGGCTGAACTGATCTGATATCTCCATACCCAGAGTGCCGTACCTGGCTGAACTGATATCTCCATACCCGGAGTGCCGTACCTGGCTGATCTGATATCTCCATACCCGGAGTGTCGTACCTGGCTGAACTGATATCTCCATACCCGGAGTGCCGTACCTGGCTGATCTGATATCTCCATACCCGGAGTGCCATACTTGGCTGAAACTGATTTGAACCAATGTGGGCCACGCCCCCAGAATGCCATTCTCGACAGAAACTGAAACTGATGTCAATGTGGGCCTCGCCCCCAGAATGCCATTCTCGGCAGAAACTGAAACTGATGTCAATGATTCCACTCAACGTATTGCAATTCCTCTCACGAGATCATCTCTGATAATTGGATATATTTTCGTCCTCAACGAATGCTTGATGTCAAAGCCAGAGAATCTTCAAAGTACTCGATATGCTTAACTCCGATCGTCTGAATAGGTGATCCAAACTAGACTCCTAGTGTGTGTGTGCCAAGGATCTTTCACAGCTTATTCCTTAAGCAAGCCAACTCGATAATTTCGCTTCGGAGAATCGGACCAGTGGGTCTAACCAACCTGAATGTCTTAATCACATTCTGTGATTACTTCAGCATATTTAACATGATATGGTCTTCTGTATTGCACTCTTGTCTCTTTCTTTTCATTCGGAACTTTTTTTTTTCTTTGCTTTTCTCTCTTTCTTTTTTTCTTTTTTTCTCTTTTTCTGACACACCTACCCTTTAAGGTAGCATTTCTCCTCATGGTGGTCCTAATACTCGCCCATGGTAGCTTCACGCTTATCGGTTATAAGCGGTTTTTTTTTTTCTTGCAGAGAATTCTGTTATTTTGACAATATCATGTATCATAGCGTCCGTAATCCAGGGTGGACATCCAGGCAAACGGTCATTCACCGATCCTCTGTCTCTTCAGCTAGTCATCTCATCAACCACTCAGGCTTCCATTGTTGAGATCCCGTATTCAGGTGCTTTATGAGTCTAGTCGAGATCAATCTATTCAGCATACCGGCGAAGAACACTTCCAGCACTCATCGTTTTCTAAGGCTTCTACCTATAGCACACAATGTCATCACCGGACATATATCAAATTACCAAAGACTTCTTTCTCTCTCTCTTTTTTTTTTACGCACTCACTCATTCAAAGGAATTCTTCCTTTCTGCTGCCGACATGTGGGCTTCGCCCCCGGGATCCATTCCCCAAAACTCAAACTGAAAGCGGGCCTCAACCCTCAATTCACTATCTGAACCTTAACACTGATGTGGACCTCAGCCCCGGGATTTCTACCCAAACTCAATACAGTGCTTTCGCTGTTTCTGATTGGTTTATCTCTGTCGCTTTCATTTTTCTGTCTTCAAAACCTGTGAATACAAAACACAAAACACAAAACACGAAAACAAAAAGAATGCAATAGTGGGTTATACGTATGCATGGATGTATTCTGCCCCTCAGGCAAAATACAACTTCAATCTGTCAACATTGATCGGCTCGGTGAACTCGTTCCCTTCCAAGTCCGACAGTCTCACTGCTCCATTTCTCATTACCTTCTGAACAATGTATGGTCCTTCCCAATTTGGTCTGAACTTCCCTCTTGGGTCTGTCGTCGACGGCTTCGACTGCTTAAGTACCAGATCACCTTTCTTGATCTTGGTAGGACGCACTTCTCTATTAAATGCTCGGGCCAACCGCTTTGATATATCTGCATGTGATGCAAGGACTTCATCCTCTTCTCATCCATCAATGCTAACTGCTCAAACCTCTGCGAGGTCCATTCTTGTTCAGGTAACTCCGCTTCTGCTAATACCCGCATAGATTGTATTTCAACTTCCACCGGCAATACCGCTTCCATTCCGTAGACCAAAGAATAAGGCGTTAGCTCATGTCGCCGTTCCCACAGATGTTCTGTACCCCCACAGGGCATACGGCAGCTTATCAGCCCAGTCTTTGTAATTCTCCGTCATCTTCGCCAGAATCGTCTTTATTGTCTTATTGGCTGCCTCAACTGCTCCATTAGCCTGCGACCTGTATGGTGAAGACTTATGATGACCTATCCCATACCTCTGTAACATCGCCTTGGTCTCTCCCTGAAACTGGACTCCATTGTCCGTAACCACGTGATGCGGCATACTGTACCGGCATATGAGATTTCGGGCTATGAACTTAGCCATTTGTTTTGCCGTGACATTACGGAATGACTCGGCTTCTACCCATTCGAGAGAAGTGTCCACTGCTACCACTATAAAGCGATGTCCGTTTGACGCATTCGGCCGAATCTCTCCGATCATATCAATTCCCCATGCTGAGAAAGGCCACGGTTCTGACAATCCGTGCAATTCTGTAGCGGCAGATGATTCAAATTCCCATGCGCTTGACAATCATGACAGTGCCCTTACCAGCCTCGCGCAGTCGGCTTCCATGGTTGACCAGTAAAAGCCTTGTCTCACAATCTTGCGGGACAAGTTCAATCCATTCATATGCGGTCCACAGACGCCAGCATGCACTTCATCCATTATCTTCTGAGCTTCTTCCTTTCTCAAGCATTTCAGCTGAACACCGTTCGCCTGCCTTTTGTAGAGTTCTCCCTCAGACTCACATATTGAGCAGCCAACTTCTGAATGGCGATTCTGTCTTTTCTACTCGCGTCCTCTGGGTATTCCCCATGTTCCAGATACCTTTGAATATCATGATACCAAGGTTTTCCGTCATCGACCTCTACTGCCAAGATCCTCTCTATCTCATAAACTGGTTTGCTGGCCGTTGTCAACACAAGTGGTCTCATCACCAGCAGATCCTCATGCTTCCCCCTCAGCTTACGGGTGACAGACTCCATCTGATCACGGAGCCTTTTCATTTCAGCCTGAGTTCCGGCTATCCTACCAGCGGCATAGTCAGCCAGATCATCATCAAATACCGGAGCATCATCGTTTACTCCACTCGGAGGGCTCTCCCGCCTCTCATTCTCAGATCCTCCCGCAGCGCGGGGCACAGCCATATAGACATGGCAGCAGTCAGAGCTTGCATTTGTTCAGTCATCTTGGCGAAGTTAGCTTCCATCTGTTCCATTCTAGACCCCTCGTTGACGGATTCACTCATATTCGCTGAAGGTCTTTTGACTAATCTGCCCTTTTCTCTAACCCAACGGGAATCTATGTTGCCTCTCTTAAGGCCATGTGTTAGTGCATATGTGTGCGATGCATGTAATAGATAAAAAAAGAAACTTTAAACTACTTGGCCCATTATCATTTTAAAGTATTTAATCACACCATCGCGCGGTGCAAACTTGTCCCAGTTGAAAAGGCCCCAACAGGTTTACACTTTACAATGATACGGCTAAATAACTTCAAATGATAAAAGGCCCATTCACAAAGTGGCCCACCGGCATTTTAGAAGCTTTTGGCCCAACTGTCAAAGGACACAAACTTGCCCCAGTTTAAATGGCCCAACAAGTTCACATCTTTTGACAAAAGGTCCAACTGGATCCAAATAACGGCGGTCCTCCAACACACAAAACATAAAATAAATAACTACTGGTTCTTTCAAGGCTAAGTTTCACAAGTGGGTTCACGGGGGGCACGGACAAAGGCTCTCGTTTGACGAAGGATTACCCACAACTAGGACTCCCCACTCAAGGGTTCAAGCGACCAGTGAGTGCACCCTTTTTTATACCTTACGGTACGTGCCAACGAGTTACGGTGTGTGACTAACTGTCGAATGGATTTCCCGTTGTAGATTCCCCAGAGGGAAGGTGGAGCGAGGCTCTCTTAAGTACCCAAGCCCCTTAGGCTCTTATCGCTTGGTGTCAGGAATAAACAACGAGTCCTCCAAACTAGTATGTCACAACGAGCTACAAGTAATGATTTATCTAGGTGCCTTCACAGCTTTTCCCCGAAGGGTAGTGAGTGAAGGAAGACACCCAACCATCACCTAGCTTCAACAAAGCCTTTGATTAACCCCCTCAACCCACTATAGAAATGGTCAACTAATGCACAAATTATACACATCACAAGACATGATTTCGAGGCCATTCTCTAATATCCCCAGTGGAGTCGCCAGACTGTAGACAACAGAACCTGGGCGACGCTGTTTCTAGGCTCGCGGCCTATTTGAGAATACGAAATAACATGGAGTCGCCACCCGGTGTGAACCGGGACAAAGATTTAAGGCCGCACTCACCCCTCGCAAGGGAAGACCTCAAACCGTTGGGTTCAGAATGGTCCCTTACTTATGTCATTGTGATGATATAATTGTGCACATAAATCAACCGCATCTATCCAATAATCATGCTCAAGGGTACTTAGATCTAACATGCTTTCATCCAAATAATTCCACGCAATGTAACACAACAAGCATATTAAACCATTAAATCAACATGTACGAATCATTACCCAAACGCATCATAAACTAAGAACATGCATAGTGAACAACCTAAACATGCTTTAACAAATAAATAACAAATTAAATTAAACCATGCTTCAAATAATAAAAAAATAACCTAAAGACTATAACATGCTCAAATACAAGTTTGGATGGGACAAAACATATGTCTCTTAAGTGGTACGTGGCGTTGTATCCCGAGTACAAACCGCACTACCGTCCATTCGGATTCGGCTACGGAATTTACGTCCGGGTTTCCATCCTATATACCACAAAAGGGAACACATGTCCCGCCCATCCAACAATCAAATCATGCCTCAAACGACTCTCATGCAATTATATATCAAAGTAAAATAAAATAAAGAATAAAGAAGATAGGTAAAAGGTGCCCTCAGGTCTAACCTCTTTTGTCGTCTAAGAAAGGGCGTTACACGTCCGTTGGAAGGGTGAATGATCCGCTACTCTTTTAGTTCACCAACTCAACGTCTTTCCTCGATGTTTTGCTGTTCGGGCTGCTGTTTCAAGTCCGTTTCGCGGCTGCTTCGCTGCTACGTTTCAGGTCACTGTCTTGATGGTTTAGTGGACTGTTTAGGTGATTTTGAAGGCTTAGGGAGGTGCGTTTGTGAGGATTTTTTAGGGAAACTTTATGGAGGTTTTGGGGATGGTGTTTAGGTGATTTTAGGACGGTTTTGGGGGCTAAGGACGCAACAAAAACGGACCAGAACAGAAGGTGAACTGCGGCAGTTCACAGGTGCAGTGGGGTGTTTTCAGGGACTGTTTTGGGTGATTTTGAAGGCTTATGGAGGTGCGTTGTGGGGGGATTTTTTAGGGAAACTTTATGGAGGCTTTGGGGATGGTGTTTAGGTGATTTTAGGATGGTTTTGGGGGCTAAGGACGCAACAAAAACCGACCAGAATAAAGGTGAACTGCGGCAGTTTACAGGTGCAGTGGGGTGTTTTCAGGGACTGTTTTGGGGCTGCGAATGGGGCTGTGTTTGGAGGGTGTTTAGTGCGACTTTAGGGCTGTGAATAAGTTTATTTGAGGGTGTTTTAAGGCTGTGAATGGGGGCTGGAACTCGGCAATGGTGGGTTAAGTTTAGGGCTTGGGCGTGAAGGGGTTGATGATGGAGGGAAGATGCGGCAATGGAGGCTATTGGATCTTAAAGGCTCAGCAATGGAGGCTTCAGGGGGATGCTTGGGCGTGCAATGGAGGCTTAAGAGAATGCTTTAGGCATGTGAGAGAGGTGTATGAGCCAGGGTTGTGAATGGGGGTGAAGGTCTCTTTTTATAGGCAAATGAGAGAAGACTTTCCTAATACGACTAGGAGTAGGATTTCTATTGATGGTGACATCTCCTTAATAAGGAATAAATCTCCTAATTTAAGATTGTGATTGGATTTGATTAGGAAAAGGATCTAGGAGATTTCCTCTAATTAGGAATGGATTTTATTTGATTTTAGCATGTGATAAAGTGCATTTACCTATTTAGAGAGGGTATGGGCGTGAATGTGGGTCTAATGGGCGTGGGTTTTGGTCCATGGGTAGGCTTGGGTATTATGGGTTTGATTTGGGTTTGGTAAGTGGTTTATGTGGGTTTTGGGCCTAAGATAAGCTTTGAAACGGAAGTCCAACAGCCACCGAAGCCAAACAACGAGTTTAAATCCAACAAAAATTCCATTTTCCAACTTTACCCTTCCAACGTCCGTTTCCCGCGACTTTCATGACCAAAGAGGTAGTTGCCTCCATACGAGACTCATCATTGGGCTAATGTGTAAAAATGCAATGCCTACAATTGGGTTCCGCTTAACTGGGATCACTAAGTTTGTTGTGCCAAAGCCAAGGCTTAGTTGATTCAGAGGAAAAAGGTTAGGCAATATATTGGATATATTGGCATATATGAGATATATGTTTCGGACTTGGATGTCCACCTACTGGATCTAGGAATTGGATGTGATCCAATTGATCTTAGAGATCTACCTAGTTAATTATCATACAATTTGTTGGCCAAAGTCAAGATTGTATGTTATTTAACGGGATCCTAGACCACTAGGAAACAAGGTTTCCCGAGTACTCAACAGAGGGCTAGCGGCTCGCCGAAAAATAGTGGGAGGCAAGTATTAAATTTGCAATATTCGTTTAGTTACTTGCCAAACGCGCTCATTACAAATTTTTCGTCAATATAAATTAATATATTAGTTGGACTAATATTTTATGTTGTTTTAATTAAACAGTTGGACTGTATTCAAACTATTTCATTTATAGTTGATTATATAATTGGATTATAGTAATCAATATATTTGAATTAACTAATTTCAATTAATAGTTGATTTTATAATTGGATTATAGTAATCAATATAATTGAATTTAACCTATTAAATTATAGTTGATTATATAGTTGGACTATAGTAATCATTATAATCAATAGTACCTAAAATCGTTGATTAAATAGTTGGACTATTAGAATCAAGAAAATTGAAAGATTAGTGTTTAAAACATAATCCTTGGTGAAAATGTATTTAAACGACTTTAATTTTCAAATTGGGAATAAAACTTCAGGATAGTCCTGATGACCGAGAAGTTACTTTATTTGATATAGTGACGTCTCGAGCCTAAGCCCGGAGTTAATCAAATAGCAGAGCATGATCTTTGGAAGATTCAAGTGATGATAACTTTAGTGCTTAATCCATTATGCTTGCCAAATAGACTCCTTAATTTCTTAATCAGAACTAAAGATTAGATCCTTATAGTATGATAACGAAATTGAAGGATCTTCATAGATTTATCCTTAGATCTTAGAAGAACTAATTGCAATAGAAAACTCTTGGAGAGTTAATGGCTATAATCAAGGAGACAAAGACAGAGTTTGCAATAAGGCAAGAAGCGCAAGGCACATCTTACTTCGACATTCTAGAAGGCCAAGGCTTGGCCAAAGGCTTCTGGAATGTGGAAAAGAGGCAAAGGCAAAATCATTATAATCTTTTGGGAAGATAAATGACATATCCCAAGATGTCTGCCTAAACTGTGGCAAACGGGGTCGCTGAAGCGTGACTGCTGTATGGACAAGGCAGACATGAAGGAATTGAAGGCGGTGCAAGGCTTCAACTTCAAATATATTTGTCATAAACATGGTCGCTACTAGTATTAAAATTGGATTTTAGATACTAAGTGTGGTACATAAATATGTGCTGTTGTGCAGAATCTGCTGATAAGCAGGATACTGACTTCAGTTGAGATTAATCTGCGAATCGGAAATGGGACAACAATCGCTGTTTTAACCGTAGATACCTAAGATTATGAACTACCCTTCGGGTGTGTACTTAAATTAGGAAACTGTTACAATGTAACTAGTTTGACTAGAAACATTATTTCTATATCAGGGTTTAACCCGTTGCGGGTATACCTTTATATTCTAGAACACTAAAGTTTTTTATTTTATAAAGATGATATTGAGATAAACATATTAGATGTGAATAACAATATTTATTTTTTGAATATAAATAAATCTCAAACATATGACATGAGAAACAAATAGCTCAAACTGAATTAATTAGTTGATACTTAATTGTGGCATTGTTGTCCGAGACACAATTAAACAAGACTCGTATATCCACACTTTAGAAGAGTGGATACTAGGACGGATTTGATTCTATTCAAATGATGTCTACAAATCTAGTTTATTGGGCAAAGTGCCTAAAATACCTTTTACTTGGTAAAAGTACAAGTGTCACCGATCTATAGCCCTTGTTCATAGTGACGTAAGTGGGCCCATATCTATCTAGGCTAGAGGTGGATATGAGTGTTTCGTGACCTTTACGGATGTGGCATCGCGTTATGGTTATGTGTTTCTTTTGAAACACGAATCAAAAACTTTTAGAGTTTCGACACGAAATAGACAAACAGATCGGCTAAAGTATTAAACCATCACGGTTAGACCATGATGAAAACACTTAAGCAATAAGTTTCTCAAATACTTGAAAGAGTATAGTATTCTTTCAATGAGGACTCCTCCTGGAACACGTTAATTGACGGTGTGTCCAAACGGAGAAACCGAATTTTGTTAGACATGTTAAGGTTAATCATGAGTCGCTCTGAGCTACCATTTTCTTCAAAGGATAAGCATCAACAGTGCAAGACTTTTTTGAATAAGGTTCCATAATAATCTGTTTGACAGACTTCATATTAGATATGAACAGGAAAGAAACTAGGTTTTCTCATTCCTGAAGATTTGGGAATGCTAGGCATATGTCTGGATGATACCAAACTAAAACCCAAATCGGATAAGTGCCTAAGTTGTGGGTTATCCTAGGGAAACCAAAGTATAGTACTTATACAACTCACAAGAGAACAATGTAATTGTTGCTCACCATGCGGTTTTCCTAAGAGGAATACCTATATGCAGTGGTAATTGGGAGGAAAGTAAAACTCGATGAAAATCAGAGTAATACTATTCCAGGCACTGATTCCTTAATGGAACACAATAGTTCATCAAGGATGAAACTATACCAATATTCTTCGAATACACAAGCGTTGGTCAAAGCTTGTAGTTGCTCGGTAATTTTGGTGATGTTGGTCTCTAATTGATCCATGAGGGAACCTTCGCTGCCTGACGCATCCATGCTTGCTAATCTCTTCTTGACAAATCTTCTTTCTTCTCTAACCCAACAGATATCTATGATGGCTTTTAAGACAAGGGGTCAGCATGATGCGTGTATGCATGCGATGCATGAGATGCATGTGGTTATCAAAATAACATATACCATTCCGACCTTATTCCTCCCGCACCCGTGGTAAGTCCATTTCTGCCATAAGTATGACTCATTTTATGCACCAATGTGGGGTACACAAAGATCGTTCTCTCCTACGCTACAGGGGTGAACCTTGGCTACCTCAGTATCTCTCCATCAGTAAAAGACAAATACCGCCCATTTATAAGATTGACTAAGCCTATTATGAGAATCATGCCATTGTCTAGAAATGACAAATTGGGCCCTCAGTAATCACGGTTGTGGTAGAGACGAACTTGGAGATATCCAAAAGTCTACAAATATTCCATAACAAGGCGTACCCTTCATGGATGAAACCAAGTGCAGATATCAGACTTATGCATCTGGCATATTCGGATCATGTTTGGACCTTCTAAGCCCATCAAGGTTTTCATACAAGTTGGCCCATTATCATTTTAAAGCATTCAATTAGATTATCGCGAGGTGTAAACTTGTCCTAGTTGAAAATGCCCAACATGTTTACACTTTTACGATAAGGTGGCTAAATAACTTCAAATGATAGGGGGCCCAAACACAAGGTGGCCCATCGTTACTTTGAAAATTTTTGGCTCAATTATAAAAAGATACAAATCGTCCCAATTTAAGTGTCCCAACAAGTTCGTATCCTATGATGAGAAGCCCAAATAGATCCAAATGATAATGGGCCCAAACATAAGCATGAGGGTAGCTTCTATAGGACACATAACTATGGTTCGTATGTGGGCTTACACGGGAATGGATAGGGCTCTCATCGCCGAAGGGTTGCACACAACCAGGTCTCCCCACTCAAGGGTTCGAGCGACCAAGTGAGCACGTATTTTTTATACCCTATGGTACGTGCCAACGAGTGATGATTATCATCACATAACGATACGCCGCCTTGATTGAAAGTGACTTAACGATACATGACACCATCGGGGGTAAGAAGGGTATGTAAAATATATGAGACTTGGTTAACCAAAGCCAAAGCCACAGACACAACAAGGCATTATTTCAGGGCTGATTCCCTATCCCCAGTGGAGTCACCATCTGTAGGAGCGAAGAAGGGTTTACCGCTGTACCTATGATGTTCGGCGACCACGACACTGTTAGGCTCACATCCCGTAGATAGTACAGATTAGCACACGGGGGACTAAACCGGAGAATAAAGAAGTTGCCACCCAGTGTGAACTGGGAAAGATTTAAGGCCGCACTCACCCCTCGTAAGGGAAGACCTCAAACCGTTGGGTTCGAAATGGTCCCTTACTTATGCCAGTATAATGGAGGGGTTCACACAATGGTATGGTCAAGTCTTAATGCTATTCATGCATAAAAGAGAATAAAAATGTAATAACATACCCAACCAAAATAATAATCACAGTAACGTAGTTCTAAAAGCACATTAAATTAAGAAATACGAGATGCGATAACGAAAATTATAATAAACAATCAAAAGAAGGAAACATGTCAATAAATAAATAGCAAACAAAAATGGGGGTAATAACGCATATATGAGTATTTCCTACGTGGCACATGGAATTTTATCCCAAGTACAGACCGCACTACCATCCATTCGGATTCGGCTACGGAAGTTACGTTTGGGTTTACATCTGATATACCGCAAGAGATAATAACATACATAATCATCAATGCAATGTAAACGGATATAAAAAATAGACATGAAAACATATAACAATGCATATACGTATACTCATCAATATGAACAAAAAATAAATAAAATAAAGGGGAAATAATGAAACAACAATAAAAGTGAATAAATAGATAAAAAAAGGAAAAATAACGAAATGCCAAAGAAAGAAAAAATGTGACAAGAAATTTGGTTGTCTTTGATGTAGGACTTCGCATACCCGACTGGACGTATTTCACGTCCTGCCAGGCATACAGCGCCCGGAACTATGAAAATAAATATGGTAAGGGTGCCCTCAGGTCTTACCTTTCAAGTTGCTTTCTCAGAAGTGCGTTAGGCCGTTGCCGGAAGGATCGCATGTTCGCTGGTTTTCTGTTTCGATTTCTGGTTTGATGTTTCACTGTTTCAGTTTTTGGTTGCTGTTTCAGTTTTTGGTTCACGGTTTTCATGCTGCTGGTTGCTTTTTCACTCCGATGATTCTGCTTTTAGTTCATTGTTTCTGCTTTTGGTTCATGGCTTACATGCTGCTGGTTGCTTTTCATGTCGCTGATTCTACTTCTGGTTGATGTTTCTGGTTCGCTGGTTGGTTGTTTTGGTCGATGGTTTTTTTGGTCGCTGGTTGTTTTTTGGTCTATGGTTGGTTGTTTTGTGGGTCGTTGGTTGATTATTTTTTTTTGCTTGTTTCCCCTCTGGTTTTTCGTTGTTTTTTTATCATTCTTTCCATGTTTTTTTTGGTTCCATTCCCTATTTTTTTCTCTCAGTCTTCTCTAGTTTTTTTTTGCAAGTATTGGTCTCTCTTTTTGGTGATTCCTCCACGAGTTTTCCTCTTTTTTTTTATTTCAAGTTGCCGCCCCCCAGAAGAAGAAGAGCCTCCCTTTTATAATGATTTGAAGGGATCTCCAAATAGGGAAACAAATCATGTTTATTTGGGAATATATTATCAAATTATTTTGGGAATAAAATCTTGTAAATTTGGTGATGAGGAGATCTCAAATCTTGTTAAATTATTGAGGATGGGATCCCAAAATCTCATTAAATTTGAAAGTGTTGATGCTCCCATAACTAAGGAGATTTCATCATATTTGGGAATGTTATGCATGGGGTTTTGGGCGTGCATGGGGTTTTGGGCCGGTGGATTGGGCTGTATGGGAGGTCTGAAGCTAAGGTTTGAAACAGAAGCTGACTGAGTGAGTCCGAGACTGGCTAGTGAGTCTGAATCCAATGAGGGGCTAATTTTAGAGGTTTCCTTTCCTTTCGGCATTTGTTTTTCAGAACTTCCGCAACTTTTCAGGTAGTGTCTGCATACGGGGCTCATGCAAAAATGCAATATCTACACATCCATTACGAAAGATAAATACTATATACAAGTGACACACTAACTGTCAAACAGTTATACTAACTGTCACACAGATAGTCTTGCTGTGTCCTTTATTAGATCATATCTAATGCGCGACTAATGGGGGTATCTCACAAGTCTCTTAGTTTTATATCATATATAAAACTTTATATCGAATATAACACAGACTAATCCCACTTCATTCACGGAGAAAAGAAGACTTAAGTAAATATTTTACCTCGCAAACATTTCATTATTACATTAATAATGATAATGTTGTTAGGATATATAACACTAGAAAGAAATTTGTACGCTCCCACTGACCCTAATATCATATGTGTATTCTCTATGCTTTGATAAAATTAGACAATCTGACTGTTATCAAAATTAGAAAACACAGATTTTCGGAAAGCTTACCTGAGTCTACAGTAGACTTTGTAAGCTAGTACACCAAACTGTGATATCAGTAGAATATAAAATCCAGAACCATTCTAGAATGAACTCTTCAAACAAAGAAATCGCAATCGATCTCTTATTCGAATAAACCACTCAAGAACGCCACTTTGCATTCTTTAGCTAAAATACACAATTTAATATCAACATTAATCAACAAATCCTTAATTGTTCAATTAGTGCGACTAGAGACAAGTTTTCTTAGAATCTACAATAGATAGCTGAGTTTAACTTTTCTCACAATCATACTATAAAGGTCAAACCTTTATCAAGCTCACTTTGCTTTTAATGCGTAAACAATTTACACATTTTATGAACGATTCATAACGAAAGTTCAATCAAAATCTGAACTTGATCGTAGTAAACTATGAACAATTTTATATCTATGTTTTAATGCTAACTTCCGAAACCGATATCAAATATCGCTTCCACTATAAGTTATAGGATAATTTTCTTCGAAAAGAAAATTACAGAATCATTAAGTATCAAATACTTTATAAATGATTCTGATATGATTCATAACGAAAGTTCAATCAAGTTCTGAACTTGACCGTAGTAAACTATGAACAATTTTAAATATATGTTTTAATGCTAACTTCCGAAACCGATATCAAATATCGATTCCACTATAAGTTATAGGATAATTTTCTTCGAAAAGAAAATTACAAAATCATTAAGTATCAAATACTTTATAAATGATTCTGATATCCTATTGAACTTATACGGAAGTTGTCTAAGGGTTTTTTCATCTCATTACTATGTAGTTCCATTATAGTTTATCACTCTCACATTTGACTTCAATAAGTCAAGTCTTTTCTACAATTGTCAACATCCGATGTTACACATTAAGTAATAAGATTCAAATCTCAAACCTTTTAAGAATCAAATTTTCTACTTATACATATCATATACGTAACTGTAGAAACTAATGGAACCTTAATTAAAAGATGAATTAGTGTTACTGGAGCATATCCCAAAGAGTATTGAAAACTAATTCGGTAACACTCAATATCAAACGAATCATATCATATAAGATTCAATTTCTCCCACTGATCAATTCCATTACAATGGAATCGTAGAAGAATCATATTAAGTAAGAATCAAATTCATTAAATAACTTTAGAACTAATTGCCATAAATTCATATGTTTGATCATATCAAACATCCTTGAAAAATTCAAAGACGCATGATGAATTTTAAAATATAGTTTTCAACACTTCAAATATAATATCTTTGAACCATTCAAAATATTCTATCCGTGTTTCATCAGAAACATATTGAAAGTTCTCGAACCATTCAACACGTTCAATGTATATTCTTTTAGAAACACGCAACTAAGTCATGACAACTCATTAACTAAGTTACGAAGTAAAGAAAACTATCCAAGGCAATTTATAATTCATTAAACTACATACATCCAATGTATTAGTTTAATAAATCTATGGTTCAATGATGATCATTGGTTAAATGGGATTTAATCACATCCTGAATACAATATTCATTAATTGGTTAAGGATATATGGTGTGATCTTGTATCAGACCATCCTTTACCCCATAATAAGCATCTAATGCTTATGTGATAAAATCTCATAAAGCACTATTCTAAGTTATTTAGTTAACCGAATATTTTTCTTAATATTTATCTCTTCATCAATGACACTACTAGTCATATTAAAATATGTAACAATTATTTATAAAGAACAAGTAACTATCTAATAGTCACAAGTTCTGATATCAAATATCAAAATAATCATAAAAGACTATTTTAAATAACTAGACGAGAGATTTGGTCTCCAATACTTATAGTTGTCGTATTGTGAGAATCGATATTCTCAATACACAACTATACACATATCATATCTTAAGCACTATAATTTGCCTTCAATTATTCACAACAATTGTAAATAATTGATTAGAAAACTGTGTCCAACACGTGATGTTGAACAGTTATTACCCATAGCGTCACTATTTGTACAGATCATGGTGTTGTTGTACAAATTAACTATGTGACAAAGGAAATTGCTCTCTTATCATTTGTGATTAGATCACTAAGATGTATAAATGATAGGAGGTCCTTATGAATAGTTCTTGGATTGAGATGATATGAGACAGTATCAATCCACGAAGGTTTAATCATTAATATCCCTAGTCAGAGTATTATCGAGATTGGACATCGATAATGCGTAAAAGACTAGTATTACACTTGTACGCGTTGTGAGGGCATGACGACATAGTTCTCATATATTTGGGAATATGATACTCATGCAAGTGTAATAAGAGGTTGTCTTAACCGATGGTACGGGAAACAGCTTCGCTCTGGATAGACCCCTCGGAATTCCATTGGTAGTATGACTATGTGTCTTTGGAAGTCCGAATCAGGGTAGGTGTATTTGGTCTTAACCTGAGACTTGCACCGCTAATACTTGCGACAATCAATATACTTTGGTTTTAGGTCGTCTAGGGCTTTAACAGGTTCTGTGTACACCTCTGCTAGGTATATTGAGAATCGTAGTGTGTTGGGTGTCATGTCAAGACAGAAGTATCACTCCAGTCATAGTGGAGATGATGGTCACGTAGGATACGAAACTGGTTCTCTTATGTACTGCAGTCATCGGGATAAAATGACTAGGTCTTGTTTATCCAATTATAGAGACTAGTTACCAGAGATCTGATATGTGGTTCGTACGAGGCAGACACAATTCGAGCCTCAGGCCTAGCACGTGACATCCGATACTGGATTGAAATACGCAATACTATGTATACTATGCCTGATATAGATCACATATTCCTGTAAGGATATTTCTAGAGAATTATGTAGGCATGGCGCTTTTCTAGAAGCCAACCTTGTCTTGTAAATCGGTATAAATGTAGTACTAGGTACTTACGTGTTCGGATAGTCCGACAACCGAATTTACTGCCAACTGTGGGACACAAAAACTGGACGACGCATGCTGTCCCGGGCTCGTGGCCCGGTCGGGAGTACGGAGTAGCCACGGGGACTAAACCGGAGAATAATGTAGTCGCCACCTAGTGTGAACCAGGAAAATGAGATTTAAGGCCGCACTCACCCCTCGCAAGGGAAGACCTCAAACCGTTGGGTTCGGAATGGTCCCTTACTTATGTCACTTATAATGAAAGGATTTATGTAATAATTTAATCAAGTTTAAGAAACACTTTTTTCCAAGAGTATCATGCTTCTAAATTCACATGCATACATCAACAAGTTCATCTAAATTTGCATGTAACACATATCCGAATTTGCATACAGCCTATTAGTATGTAATATATGTCTCAATTTGCATACATAAAGATTAACACACGGCAAGTATACAAGTTAATAAACACATTATACTCATACATGTGGGGAATACAGATGAACGACACCTACACAATCTTTCATAATGTATAGAAACAATCAGGTTTATCATACGAAAGAATAGCTACTAGGGACAACTAGGTATGAAATCTGATGAAAATAACTCAGTTCAGTGGGTGCGCGTTCGCGTAGCATTCAAGAAAGCGTTCGAACGGTGAACAGAAGGCTCGCGTTCGTATAGCGTTCGAGAATGCGTTCGAATGGAGCCAGACCTGATGCATGAAACACTAAGAAGATGCGTGCGCGTTCACGTAGCATTTGATAACGCGTTCGAACGGTAAACAGAAGGTTCACGTTCGTATAGCGTTAGAGAACGCGTTCGAACGGAACCAGACATGATGCATGATGAAACTAAGAAACTTCGTGTGCGTTCGCGTAGCGTTTGAGAACGCGTTCGAACGGTAAACAGAACATTCGCGTTCGTGTGGCGTTCGAGAACGCTTTCGAATGAAACCAGACCTAATGCATGCAACACATTTATAGGCAAACAAATCCACAATGTGTGACCTCACGTATCCGATTGAACTCATCTCACATCCAATCGAATATACACCAACTGGCGCGGCAAAGCCTCGTGGTAAAGGATTTTAACCCCTCCAAATATGGGACCTTTAATCCGACTTACTAAGCCCATGCACTCTATCGTATCATGCATACAAAGAATAAAGAAACAATAATATCAAACTTAGTGTACCCGATTGAACGTATCTTGCATTCAACCGAACACACATCAACCGGAGCGGCGAAGCATCATGGTAAAGGATTTTAACCCCTCCAAATAGGGGACCTTTCATTGCACTTACTAAGCCCGTGCGCTCAATTGTATCATGCATACAAAAGTAACATACATAATTCAAATAACAGAAAATAAATAAACCGAAGCAACATAAAGCAAAAGAGGGTGTCGTTTACTCAAGCGGTACGTGGAATTGTATCCCGAGTATAGATCATACTACCGTCCATTCGGAATCGGCTTTGAAATTTATGTCCGGGTTTCCATCCGATATACCGCGAGAGTTGACACGTCTTTTATTTTATTCCAAGTCCACAACATACAATATTTCATGGTACATGCATATTTATCTACTGTTCAGCCTCTGTTTTGCTGCTATTTCCTCTGTATTTTCTACTTACTGTTCAGGTCAATGTTTTGACGTTTCAACGGACTGTTCTGAGTGTTTTTTTGTGGGTTTTTAGTGTAGTCTTGTGTGATTATTTTAAGGATTATAAAAACAGTTTTTTATGTTACTGTTTTGAATATATTAGGGACTGATTTAAGAGGATTTGGCTGTTGTTTTAGGGGTGATTTGGGCTAATGTTCAGGCGTGTTTTAGGAGGTGTAGGGGCTGCTGTTTTCGGTGGAAAGGGGCTGTTGTTTGGGGGTGTATTTTTGGTGATGTTTGGAGGTTTTGGGGATGCTGTTTTCGGTTGTGGAGTGGGGGAGGTAAAGAGAATTATTTGTGTTTTTTTCTTCTTGCAATTGCCGTGAGTGGCTAGGGCTCTTGGTGTTGTGATTTTCGTGTAAGTCTTGTGTATGAGCTAGGTGGTTCTGTCTTGGTTAGGGGTCATTTATATAGAGAATGGCTAGGGCTTCACCTTGTCTCACAAGGAAGGGATTTGATTTTGTGTTGAGCAAGGAAAGTCAAAGATTGAGGGGGGACAAATTTGGTTTAGATTAGGAATACAAAATACTTAATTTGTAATGATTGATTTTAATTAGGCATGATATTTGTTAAGTTTGGTATATAATATATTTGATTTATCTTTATTAGGCATGCAATTTCTTTAATTTGTGTAAGTATTTTTATTATTTTGGTAGGTGATTATTTAGATTTTATTTGTTTTATTTAATTTGGTATATGACTTAATTAATTATTTTATTTAATTACATTATCTAATTAATTTTTAATTTAATTTCCCATGTGTTTTAAATGTGTTTTATTAATTGGGATGTGTTTTATGGGCTTTGGTGGGCTAATTGGGCTGGGGTGCGAGGCTAGCAGCAAAACCAGAAATACCGACGCCGTTCGAACGCCCATTCGAACGCTACACGAACGTCCGCAATCTGCTTGACGTTCGAACGAAGTAACGAACGCAGCACTAACGAAGACAGTGAATTTTCGAAATGAATCTGATGACGTACTTATTCTGAATTTCCCCTTCCGAACTCTGTTTCCCGCAATATCCTTAGCTAAAAAGGTAGTGCCTCCAACTGAGACTCATCATCGGGTTTCACATGCGAAAATGCAATGCCTACAGTCGCCCCCACTTTGATGGGACTTGTGTAGTGTGTGATTTTGACAATCCTATCAAAGTTATGCAATGCATTTTCACTTACCTGGCTCGGCTGCTGCCTCAAGCTGAGTTGGTGCTGCAGTGGACCTCGATCCTGGGACGCATCCCAATAATTACAACCGACAATAGGGGCCTCGACCCTGGGCACCTCGACCCAACACCGCTGACAATAGGGACCTCGCCCTCTAACTGATGATGTAGTGGGCACCTCGACCCTGGGCACCTCGACCCGGAACTACAACTGACAACGGGGCACCTCGACCCTGGGCACCTCGACCCAACACCGCTGACAATAGGGACCTCGCCCTCGAACTGATGATGTAGTGGGCACCTCGACCCTGGACACCTCGACCCGGAACTTCAACTGACAACGGGACCCAACACCGCTGACAATAGGGACCTCGCCCTCGAACTGATGATGTATTGGGCACCTCGACCCTGGGCACCTCAACCCGGAACTACAACTGACAACGGAGGCCTCGCCCTCAAGCTGATATGGGCCTCGCCCCCAAGCCGTCATGATATAGCCCTCGCCCCCAAGCTGATATGGGCCTCGCCCCTTGGGACTCATCGCAAAAACTGAAATTACGCTGATGTTGCTTGGCTCATTTCTGCCGCTTTCTCCTTTCTTCAGACCTGCGAACACAAAACAAAAACAAACACGAAGAGAATGCAATGTTACGTGTATGCATGAATGATTTTCTTATTCCGTTGGGTTAGGTCTTCTGCCAATTCCCGTGGTGACTGCTCAGTCTTCTCTCCCTCAGACAAAGTATTGCTTCAATCTGTCTACGTTGATCGGCTCGGTGAACTCGTTCCCCTCCAAGTCTGATAGCTTCACTGCTCCATTTCCCATTACCTTCAGCACTATGTAAGGTCCTCCCAGTTAGGTCTGAATTTCCTCTCGGAATCGTCGACGGCCTCGACTGCTTCAGTACCAAATCACCCTTTCTGATTTTGGTGGGGCGTACTTTCTTGTTGAATGCTCGGGCTAGTCTTCTGATAAACTGCATTTGATACAAAGACTTCGTCTCTTCTTCCATCCAATAGTGCTAACTGATCAAACCTCTGTGCGGCCCACTCCTGTTCCGGTAATCATGCCTCTGTTAATACCCTCATAAACTGTATTTCACTTCTACTGGCAATACTGCTTCCATTCCATAGACCAACGAGTAAGGTGTGGCCCCTGTTGCTGTTCTTACTGATGTTATGTACCCCCACAAAGCATACGGTAATTTCTCGGCCCAATCTCTGCAATTTTCTGTCATCTTGGCCAAAATCATCGTTATTGTCTTGTTGGCTGCCTCAACTGCCCCATTTGCCTGTGGTCTGTACGGTGATGACTTGTGGTGGCCTATCCCGTACCTCTGTAACATTGCCTTCGTCTCTCCTTGAAACTGAACCTCGTTGTCTGTCACTACATGATGCGGCATACCATACCGACAAATGAGGTTCCAAGCTATAAACTTTGCATCTGTTTTGCTGTAACATTGCGAAATGATTCGGCTTCCACCCACTTCGAGAAGTAATCTACTGCCACTACTATAAAGCGATGCCCATTTGATGCATTCGGTCGAATTTCCCCAATCAATCAATCCCCCATGCTGAGAAAGGCCACAGCTCTGACAACCCGTGCAACTCTGTGTGCGGTAAGTGATTCAAATTACCATGTGCTTGACAGTCATGACATTGCTTTACCATCTTCGCGCAGTCTGTTTCCATGGTTGACATATAAAAACCTTGTCTCACTATCTTGCGGGACAGATTCAACCTGTTCATGTGCGGACCACATACCCCGACGTGTATTTCTTCCATTACATGCTGAGCTTCCTCTTTTCTCAAACACTTCAACTGAATACCGTTTGCTTGCCTCTTGTACAGTTCCCCTTTCAAAGTCATATACTGAGAAGCTAACTTCTGAATAGCTATTCTGTCTTTTCTGCCTGCCCCTTCCGGAGTTCACCATGTCCAGATACCTCTGAATGTCATAATACCAAGTTTTACCATCGTCGACCTCAAATTCCAGAATTCTTTCTATCTCATAAACAGGTATGCTTGCTGTTGTCAGTATCAACGGTCTCATCACTTAACTTCTGGATTTTCCCACGTTGCTGCAAGTGTAGCCAAGCATTGCCATCTGATTCTCTTATCTCGGTAAGTGCTGAAACTTACACTAGGGGATAACCTGTGCCAACTTTCTAAGGTGAAAAAGGTAAGGTTTCAACCGTTCTTCTTTCAATTCCCATTCTCCTTGCATCTGCGGGACTACCAACATAATTCCGTAGATTTCCACACTCCCAGCCTTCAAGGCTATCAATGCGTCAAACCGAAAGCACACGCTCATACCGGCCGTTATAGGCACTCTGCAATGTCAACCTCTTGGCCAAAGGTGAAAGTCTATCCTCGGGGGTTACTATCACGATCTCAATTAACTCCGTCTTTTACTTGCTCCCTCACGGGGGACTATCCATTCCATTGGCTCCCTGTAATTCATGCTCGTCAAAATAATCTTCCATCTGAATATTGCTTGGATCTCTTCATCTGGAAATTCAAACTTATACTGATCCCCCTCAATAGGTTGCAATGCCAGAAACTCTGCTACTACTCGCCCTTGATTACTTTGGAGGTGAGATACTCAATGTCAAACTCTGTCAACAATACCAACCATCTGCCTAATTTTCCCACTAGTGAAGGCACCGAATGAAGATACTTCAGAGGATTTCCTTTGCCACTACCTAGATCTTATATGACTGGAAATAATGCCGTAATTTTCTGGAAGCCCATACCATTGCCAAGACAGATATTCTCAACTTCCTGATATCGAGCCTCATACGGGAGAATCTTCTTACTCAGATAGTAAACTGCATGCTCTACCCCTGTCTCATCTGCCTGTACCATCATTGCCCCCAGTGCTTCTGATTCTATAGCCAAATACAATATCAAAGGTCTGCCCGGTCTCGGAGGTTTCAATACAGGAGGCTTTACCAGTACTCTCTGATTTTGTCGAAGGCTATCTGACACTGTTCATTCCATCTCACTGGCTGATCTTTTCTCAACAGTTTGAAGATAGGCTCACATACTGATGTCAACTTGGCGATGAACCAACTGATGTACTGAATCTTTCCCAAGAATGCTCTGACTTCCTTTTCTGTCTTCGGTGCAGGCGTTTCTGTGATTGCCTTGATCTTATCAGAATCTACCTCTATTCCGCCCATTCCCACTGTATGACCAAGCAATTTCCATGATGTCACCCCAAACACACATTTCTTGGGATTAAGCTGCAGGTTGTATCTGTCAACCCTCTGAAGGAACCTTTCCAGTGCTTCAATATGCCCAACTCTTGTCTCTGATTTCACCATCATGTCATCCACATACACCTCAATCTCTTTGTGCATCAAGTCGTGGAAAAGTGTAGTGGCCATCCACTGATAAGTAGCCCCCACATTCTTAAGCCCAAACGGTATAACCTTGTAACAATAAGTACCCCACTCAGTAACAAATGCAGTCTTGTGCTTGTCTTCCTCGGCCATTAGAACCTGATTGTAACCTGAAAACTCATCTGCAAATGAATACATAGCAGATAAAGCCGCACTATCAACCATAACATCTATATGTGGCATATGAAAATCATCTTTCGGACAAGCTTTGTTGAGATCTTTGTAGTCTACACATATTCTGACCTTCCCATCTTTCTTCGGCACCAGTACTATGTTAGCTAACCACTCAGGATACTTTACTACTTCCAGGAACCCCACATCTATCTGTTTCTTAACCCTTCTCTGACTTTTCAGCCCATTCTGGTCTCATCCGTCGGAGTTTCTGTTTTACTGGCCTCATATTGGATAACTTGGTATTGTGTGCTGGGCAATGTTTCTGTCTACCCCAGGCATGTCCTCATAGGACCAAGCAAAACACTTTGGCATATCTGACCAACACTTCTTCTAGTTTCTCCTCTCTTCGGAGGTTACTTCACTTGCAATCAGAATTTCCTTGGGGTTCTCAAGTGTACCCAAGTTAAATGCAGTAGTTCTGGCTGAACTGATGTCAAATATGCTTGATTCGTGAGAGTAAATGGAAATGACTCAGGCAAGTAAGCAAAAGAAATGTCTTTATTATTCGATAATGCGGAAGTACATTCAAACAAATCAGGAAGGTAAATGTCTTCATCATCTATAGACACTTCTTCCTCTGTAATCAGATCTTCCTCAGGCTTTTCGTCCTCTCACAGAGTCAGGCTCTCCAACTTCATCAATTCTTCCTCCCAATTCTCTTATTCTTTCTTCACAATTTCTTCAACTATCATCTTCTAACCCAACATATCTTGGAAGATCTCAAACCCAGGTACCACAATTCCATTAACTTCCACAGGTTCAGGCTCCCCTTGATATCCTGAAGCTTTCACAAAACATTCCATCAGTTTCAGGCCCTTTTCTTGACCTTGGCTTTTCTTCATCAGACTTGTACCCCAAACCCTTCCGAGTAGTCTGTCCTCTGAAATCTGGTAATTTGAACCTTTACCCGGCTCAAATTCATTTTCTCCATAATCCTAGCCACCCTAGGATCCCCCACTCCTCAAAGTAGATGACACCTGAAACCTCGTGAAAGGTTGTATCTCAAAGGCAGCCACGACATTATCTAACCAGCCCGGATAGTAACAAACTTCTCCTCATATGGGAACTTGATCATCTGATGTAAAGTGGAAGGCACGCCCCAAGTTTGTGAAACCAAGGCCTTCCCAACAATAAGGCGAAAATAGTCGGGATGTCCAGTACTGTGAACTCAACCTCATCTTCAATCGGTCATACCTTGACATAGCCACAAAGGTACCCTCAACTCCCCTTTTTACTGTCATCATAAGCCTAATAGTCATACTGGAGGGGTCCAAGTCTGTTGCTTTCATACTGAATCTTGCCAGAATTTTCAGTGGGCACAACATTGATGGACGAACCGTCATCCACCATCACACATGAAGTTCTCTTGCCCCTCACCTCGGCCCTGATAAATAGAGGCCTATTATGATTCCTTCCCTCACGGGAGTTCATCCTAGAAAAATATCTGCAAAGCTTCTTTCTGAACGGACCCAACAAACATTGCAGGGTTGGCGTCTTCCGGTACCACAATCTTGCTCAAGGCTCAACCATAGCATGCATATGCTCCCGAGATGCACATAACAGTTCCCAGATACTCACTTGTGCTCTAGTCTTCCTCAATTGCCTCAGCATTATATCCCCCTCAGTATTTTCTGCAGTTTCAACCACTTCTCTACCATATGTCAAAACTTCCTTACCCTTTCTGCCAATCATTGTAAAAACGACCGCTGCGCGTCATTCCCCTACTTATTCCTCATCACTGCTAGAGAAATCAAGCCAAAATTTTTCCCCTGCTCAGTCTCATCTTCATAGTACTATCCCAGATTCCCAGGCAAAAGGCTTGAGGGTGAAAGGATTTTAAGACAAGGTCTTCTGGGAGGCCAGAATTGATCATATAGGCTGGTGGTGGTACGTACGATAGTTGGGTAAGGGTTTTTGTGTGTGTGGGCTGTTCTGTTTCTAGGTCAGGTATTTTCTTGGAGTCTATCAGGTCTTGGATTTCATGGCGGAGTCGGGCGCAGTTGTGGTGTCATGGCCCTTTTGTTGGTGAAAGTGACAGTAAAGGCTTAGGTTATATGTGATGGTAGGGGATTGGGTAATGGTTTGGCTCCAAGGGTTTAAGAGCCTTTGCCTCTTCAATTTCTCTAGCACCTTGGACAGGGGCCTTCCCAAGTTGGAAAACTGCCAGTTCCGGATAGCGGCAATCTCAGCAGAAACAGGCTTTGTTCCCGATGTTCCCTCAAGGGCCTCCTGTTCAGACCATAGAATTTGTTTTTCCGCCTCTTCATCTTCAATGTCCATGACGTCTCCCTCAACTGCCGAAAGTCTGTAATCATGGAGGTCATCCTCCTCAACTTGCTGTAAATGGAGGGCTGGTGCCCTTGATAATCATTTTAATCTGGTCCTTCTCCGAGGGCCTAGTCTGCATCTTCAACAACTGACCCCTCCACCGGTCCACATACTCCTTAAAACCTCCTCCGCTTTCTGCTTAACATTCTCCAGATCACGGAGTGACAGATCGATCTCTAGTCAGTGACAACTGCTTCAGGAGGCATCGCCAACTCCCTCCAATCTTCCTTCACTTTCTTCTCCAAACTGTGGTACCACACCACGGGAGCTCCCTCGAGCGACATTCCAAACATTTTCTGCACTTGGCGCTGAGACAGACCAACTGAACTCATGACTGATACAAACTGTCGGAGATGCACCTTGGATCCCCATTCCGTTAAACTTAGCCATATCAGGCATCTTGAACTGTGCCTGCAACTGTTCCTCGAAAGTCAGTGTGTCATAATCCAGCAAATCCTCATTCTTACCTCTCATCTTGCAGGTAACTGACTCAACCTGATCCCAAAGTTTCTGTAACTCTGCCTGAGACCCAGATACTCTGCCTGCTGCATACTCTGTCATATCATCATCCAAAGTGGGGATACATCCCCCAACCCATTCGGAGGTCCTCACGCCTCACATTCTCATAAATTCCCCAGCACGGGGACCACAGCCCTACCAGCCACAGCAGTAGTCAAAGCTTGCAATTATTCAGTGACTTGGCGAGACGTTCTCTAAATAATCCATACGGGATACCTCATTACCAGATTCACTAATGACTGTTACTGTTCTTTTAATGAGCCTTGTCCCTTCTCTAACCCAAACGGTATCTATGATGTCTTTTTGAGACATAGAGGGTGTTAACATGATATATGTATGTATGAGGTGCATGAGATGCATGTAACATATATAACATACTACAACAACTAAAATTCTTCAACAAATCGCCCGTTATCATTTTAGAAACTTTTGGGCTAACTGTCATAGGAGTGAACTCGTCCCAGTTTAAATGGCCCAACAAGTTCACATCTTATGGCAAGGAGCCCAACTAAATCCAATGGTAATGTTCCGAACACAAGCACAAAGTGGCCCACCAACACTTAGAAGCCTTGGCCCGATCGTCATAAAATATGTTCTTGTCCCAGTTTAAATGGCCCAACAAGCCTATATCCCATGACAAATGGTCCAAATGGATCCAAACGGCGATGTTCCCAAACACAAGCATAAAAGAAAAGATAATGCAAACACAAAACAATAATTTCTACAGAATGGCCCATCAACATTTCAGAAGCTTTGGGCCCAATGGTCATAAGGTACGTACTCGCCCCAGTTTAAATAGCCCAGCAAGTCCGCATTTCTGGCAATGGTCCAACTACATCCAAATGAGGATGGTCCACAAGCTCATACTCAAGGAAATAATTGTTACTTTAACCATACAATCCCGATCTATGGGTGGGTTCGCAGAGTGTAGACAAAGGCTCTCTCATCGGCGAAGGATGGCCTACAACTAGGTCTCCCCAATCAAGGGTTCGAGCAACCAAGTGAGCGCATTCTTTTTTATACACTAAGGTACGTGCCAATGAGCTATGGTGTGTGATTGACTGTCAATGGATTTTCCCGTTGTAGATTCCCCAGAGGGAAGGTGGAGCGAGGCTCACTTAAATACCCAAGCCTCTTAGGCTCTTATCGCTTGGTGTCAGGAATAAACAACGAGTCCTCCAAATTAGTCCATCACAATAGGCTAAGGTAGATGGCCATATAGGTGCCTTCACAGCTTTTCCTTCTAGGAAGGTAGTGAATGAAGAAAGACACCAAACCATTACCTAGCCTCAAGATGCCCTTGATTAAACCCTCATTTTATCCACTATAGACACGGTCAATTAGAACATAAATCCAAACATTACAAGACAATATTTCGGGGCCGATTCTCTATCCCCAGTGGAGTCGCCAGACTGTGGGACACAGAAACTAGATAACGTATGCTATCCCGGGCTCGCGGCCCGGTCGGGAATACGGAGTAGCCACGGGGACTAAACCGGAGAATAATGGAGTCGCCACCTGGTGTGAACCAGGAAAGTGAGATTTAAGGCCGCACTCACACCCCTCGCAAGGGAAACCTCAAAACCGTTGGGTTCGGAATGGTCCCTTACTTATGTCACTTGTAATGAAAGGATTTATGTAATAATTTAATCAAGTTTAAGTAACACTTATTTCCAAGAGTATCATGCTTCTAAATTCACATCCATACATCAACAAGTTCATCTAAATTTACATGTAACACATATCCGAATTTGCATACAGCCTATTAGTATGTAATCTATGTCTCAATTTGCATACATAAAGATTAACACACGGCAAGCATACAAGTTAATAAACACATTATACTCATACATGTGGGGAATACAGATGAACGACACCTACACATCTTGCATAATGCATAGAAACAATCAGTTTTATCATACGAAGGAATAGCTACTAGGGACAACTAGGTACGAAATCTGATGAAAATAACTCAGTTCAGTGGGTGCGCATTCGCGTAGCGTTCGAGAACGCATTCGAACGGTGAACAGAAGGCCGCGTTCGTATAGCGTTCGAGAACACGTTCGAACGGAGCCAGACCTGATGCATGAAACACTAAGAAGATGCGTACGCGTTCGCGTAGCATTTGATAACGCGTTCGAACGGTAAATAGAAGGTTCACGTTCGTATAGCGTTAGAGAACACATTCGAACGGAACCAGACATGATGCATGATGAAACTAAGAAACTGCGTGCGCTTTCGCGTAGCGTTTGAGAACGCGTTCGAACGGTAAACAGAAGGTTCGTGTTCGTGTGACGTTTGAGAACACGTTCGAACGGAACCAGACCTAATGCATGCAACCATTCATAGGCAAACAAATCCACAATGTGGGACCTCACGTATCCGATTGAACTCATCTCACATCCAATCGAATATACACCAACCGGCGCGGCAAAGCATCGTGGTAAAGGATTTTAACCCCTCCAAATAGGGGACCTTTAATCTGACTCACTAAGCCCATGCACTCGATTGTATCATGCATACAAAGAATAAAGAAACAATAATATCAAACTTAGTGTACCCGATTGAACGTATCTTGCATTCAACCGAACACACATCAACCGGCGTGGCGAAGCATCGTGGTAAAGGATTTTAACCCCTCCAAATAAGGGACCTTTAATCTGACTTACTAAGCCCATGAGCTAGATTGAATCATGCATACAAAGAATAAAGAAACAATAATATCAAACTTACTGTACAAAATTGAACGTATCTTGCATTCAATCAAACACACATCAACCGGCGCGGCGAAGCATCGTGGTAAAAGATTTTAACCCCTCCAAATATGGGACCTTTCATCGCACTTACTAAGCCCGTGCGCTCGATTGTATCATGCATACAAAAGTAACATACAGAATTCAAATAACAGAAAATAAATAAACCAAAGCAACATAAAGCAAAAGAGGGTGCCGTTTACTCAAGCGGTACGTGGAATTGTATCCCGAGTACAGATCATACTACCGTCCATTCGGAATCGGCTATGAAATTTATGTCCGGGTTTCCATCCGATATACCGCGAACATGCACTTTAGCATAACAATCATGCGAACAATACTCAATAAATAATGAAAATAAAACAAAAAATGAATGTGGAAAATACCCTCAGGTCTAACCTTTTTTTGTCAACTTTCAGGCTTTCGTTTCACGGACGTCGGAAGGGTAAAGCTCCTCAACTTCTCCGGTTCACTGGTTTAGCGTCCTAGCTCACTGTTTTGCTGTTTTGCTTGCTGTTCGGCCTCTGTTCTGCTGCTGTTTGGCCTTTGTTTTACTGCTGTTCGGCCTCTATTTTGCTGGTATTTCCTCTGTATTTTCTGCTTCCTGTTCAAGTCGCTGTTTTGACGTTTCAACGAACTGTTCCGAGTGTTTTTTTGTGTGGGTTTTAGTGTAGTCTTGTGTGATTATTTTAAGGATTATAAATGTAGTTTTTTATGTTACTGTTTTGAAGATTTTAGGGATTGATTTAAGAGGATTTGGCTGCTGTTTTGGGGGTGATTTGGGCTAATGTTCAGGCGTGTTTTAGGAGGTGTAGGGGCTGCTATTTTCGGTGGAAATGGGCTGCTGTTTGGGGGTGTATTTTCGGTGATGTGTGAAGGTTTAGGGGCTGCTGTTTTTGGTTGTAGAGTGGGGGAGGTAAAGAGAATTATTTGTGTTTTTTTTCTTCTTGCTATTGCCGTGAGTGGCTAGGGCTCTTGGTGTTGTGATTTTCGTGTAAGTCTTGTGTATGAGCTAGGGGGTGCATGTCTTGGTTAGGGGTTGTTTATATAGAGAATGGATAGGGCTTCACCTTGTCTCACAAGGAAGGGATTTGATTTTGTGTTGAGCAAGGAAAGTCAAAGATTGAGGGGGGACAAATTTTGTTTAGATTAGGAATACAAAATATTTAATTTGTTATGATTGATTTTAATTAGGCATGATATTTGTTAAGTTTGGTATATAATATATTTGATTTATCTTTATTAGGCATGCAATTTCTTTAATTTGTGTAAGTATTTTTATTATTTTGGTAGGTGATTATTTAGATTTTATTTGTTTTATTTAATTTGGTATATGACTTAATTAATTATTTTATTTAATTACATTATCTAATTAATATTTAATTTAATTTCCCATGTGTTTTAAATGTGCTTTATTAATTGGGATGTGTTTTATGGCTTTGGTGTGCTAATTGGGCTGGGGTGCGAGGCTAGCAGCAAAACCAGAAATACCGATGCTGTTTGAACGCCCATTCGAACGCTACACGAACGCCTGCAATCTGCTTGACGTTCGAACGAAGTAACGAACGCAGCACTGACGAAGACAGTGAACTTGCGAAATGAATCTGATGACGTACTTATTCTGAATTTCCCCTTCCGACCTCCGTTTCCCGCAATATCCTTAGCTAAAAAGGTAGTGCCTCCATCTGAGACTCATCATCGGGTTTCACATGCGAAAATGCAATGCCTACACCAACATATCCGAGGATCTCATGGGTCGCTTCCCGAAGATTCACCGATGACGTATGACTCGTATTTTATTAATCTGGGATTAATTAGATGAGAGAAAATTAATCTGGGATTAATTGCAGAGATATTTTATCTAGGATAAAATATTAATTAAAGAGAGAAAACGATTTATTTGGAATTTATCGATCAATTAATATATTCGATATATTAAACGAAATTGGATTTCGATGCAGAATTAAAATTAGATTTTAATTCGGGCGAACGAGTTAATTTAGAATTAATTCGTTAGCGACGTGAATAATGATTTTGCTAGGCATAATTATTTAATTACGTCGCAACGGAAAATTCGTTAATTGGAATTAATGAACCCGAGCCCGGGATTGTTTGCGAGCCCATTCGCATTTTGAATTCGAGTACGACACGTAAATCACATCAATCATCAAATCATTAGTCACATCAAGTGTCAACAAATGACTGTCACTTTGAGTGATGTGACAACTTGTCACTTGATTGATTGATGGTGGTAGATGGATAAGCTTTAATGCTTGTACTTGTTTGACTTTTTGAAAATAAAATATTTGGTATATGTTTAATTGATTTTGGAAATCAATTTAGACATACACATTTTTCCATCTCTCTCTCTTTCTTCAAGGCTCACGGTTTTGGAGCCAAAACTTTATCTCTCTCACACGGTCTAGGACCAAATTTCTTCTTTTGTTTTCTGTCATCACCGAGAATGAAGGAGAAGCAAAGAGTGATTTTTTGGCAAAAATCAAGAGTGCTAGCACAACATTTTGAGTCTTGCAATGGTGATAGGGAAACCCACTTGTGAGCATGAAATTTCATCTCAAAGCTTAGAGCTTGTATGGAGGACCATTGCCGATTCTTGGAGGACACCAAACATGCTCACTGCCGAGAGCTCAAGGAGGGAAGAAATAGATTTTTATTCTTCGTCGCATCGCTCAACCGCTCGATGTAAGTATTCTGAAACTTCTTCGATGTATTCACATGTTGTTTTAGGCTTGATAATCGATCCTCGGGACTTAGAGATTTCCCAACAATGGTATCAGAGCGAGTAAAAACATGAAACTTGATTTAGGGTTAAAATTGGGTAAAATGTATTTGAGCATGATTTGATGAAATTGGATGATTAAGTGTGCTTAAATGATGTTGAATTGAAGTATGATTTGATCAATTTCATGAAAATTGGTTTGGAACAATTTTCCCCAAAAATCATGGCTTGGCCGAATGATGATATAAGCCCTAATGTCTAGGAATTTTTTATTTTTGATTCATTGGATGACTTGAAATCAATTGGGAATGTTGATTTAATGTTGAATTGGATTTAATTGGATTGAATTCGAATTGGACATTAAAAACCCCTAATTGCCGAGACATGAAGCATGGAAAATGGGTTTGATTTTTGATCAATTGTGTTGGACACTAATTGTTGACAATAAGCATAATTAATTAGGCTAATTGATGTTTTGGAAATATTAATTGGGGTGATTAATTATGGCAATACACTTTGAATAATTAAATTGTGAAATTGGAATTTGTGGTAATTTAATTATTTGGGCTTAAATTGGATTTGGGCTTGAAAAGTTGTTATTGGGCTTTAATGGGCTTGGTTGTACCAAGATTGGTTTAGGCAAATTGGTTGGATCCAATTGGGCCCAAAACCATATCCATAAAGTCCAATTATGACTTAATGGACCTTTAACTTTATAAGGGTGATTCCTTTAAATGGGCTTTAGTCTTTGGGTTTGACCCAAATTGACCAAAAGTCCATGCCTTAAGAAATTAATTAAAAGCCCATTGGACTTTAATTAAATTAACATTGGATGTTAATCGAGCTTTGAGACCCGTAACGATTAGATTTAGAATCTATGTCGTAAAGGTTTGTTAATAGTGTAATATTTAATTTGGAATTAAATAATGAATTAGTATTAAATACATATTAAATTGGATTTGATGTTGTAGTTTAATTTAATTCAAGAATTCGTAATTTGAGTACTTATTCGCAAAATGAGTTAGACTCGCGAAAAATCAAATTGTTGTTTGAACATTGGATGGTCATTAATTATCAGATTAATTAATTGGATTAGATTGATTGATAACATGCTTGTGTGAATACATGGTTGCGATGCATGAATAATGTATATCAGATGGATATTAGATGGGTGGAGCAATTTTGGAAATTGTTGTAATAAATTTAGAATTTATTAATTGGACCTGCGTGTCCAGCCTATTACCTCCTTACTCTATGTATTTCTCTTCTCACCTATTCCCCTCAATGTAAATGAGGTTTCTTAGAGTGTATGTAACGGGTATAAGCAAATACTTGTGCTAGCGGGAGAGAGGAAAATGAGAGATTTGTTCTAGGAACAATGTGTTGAGTATCCATCCGCATATCATTATTATTTATTTATGCGCTTATGTGTTTAGAATGCATGTTTAAGGGTGTATGATGATGAGACCTTAACAAAGATAATAAATTGGTTGCTAATTTGCACGCGAAAAACCTTCACAAAATATTAAGCGTTTTTCCTTCCATTGAGTGATTCTTACTCAAGATCTAAGACTGGCATTGACTTGTTGGCCAAAGTCAAAACCTTTGTCCATCGAGGATGTGTTTGAATCACGAGAGCTTTGTTCCATATTGGTGTCTTGTCCAAGTTGTGGTTTGTTGGCCAAAGTCAAGACCACTTCTTATCCATCGACATTGATTACGAAGCTTTCCATGGTCAATGGGTTCCGCTTAACTGGGATCACTAAGTTTGTTGTGCTAAAGCCAAGGCTTAGTTGATTCAGAGGAAAAAGGTTAGGCAATATATTGGATATATTGGCATATATAGGATATATGTTTTGGACTTGGATGTCCCCCTACTGCATCTAGGAATTGGATGGGATCCAATTGATCTTAGAGATCTACCTAGTTAATTATCATACAATTTGTTGGCCAATGTCAAGATTATGTGTTATTTAACGGGATCCTAGCCCACTAGGAAAAACGGTTTCCCCCGAGTACTCAACAGAGGGTTAGAGGCTCGCCAAAAATTAGTGGGAGGCAAGAATTAAGTTTGCAATATTCGTTTAGTAACTTTCCATACGCGCTAATTACAAATATTACGTCAATAAATTAATATATTAGTTGGACTAATATTTAATTATTGTTTTAATAAAACAATTGGACTGTATTCAAACTATTTCATTTATAGTTGATTATATAATTGGATTATAGTAATCAATGTATTTGATTTAATTAATTAAATTATAGTTGATTATATAGTTGGACTATAGTATTAATTATAATAAATAGTACCTAAATCGTTGATTAAATAGTTGGACTATTAAAATCAAGATAATTGAAAGATTGACATTTAAAACATAATCCTAGGGAAAAAGTATTTAAATGATTTAATTTTCAAATTGGGAATAAAATTTCAGGATAGTCCAGGAAACTAATAAGTTGCTTTATTTGATAAAATAACATATTAGGCCTAAGCCCGGAGTTATGCAAATAAGTGGAACATGATATTTGGAATATTCATGTGATGATAACTGCTTAATCCATTATACTTGTCATATAGACTCCTTAATTTCTAAATCAGAACTAAGGATTAGATCCTTAAAGTATGATAATGAAATTGAAGGATCTTCACAAATCTATACTTAGATTTTAGAAGTACTAAAATTGCAATACATAACTCTTGGAGAGTTAATGGCTATTCTCAAGGAGACAAAGCCAAAGTTTGCAATAAGGCAAATAGCGTAAGGCGCACCTTACTTCGATATTCTGGAAGGCCAAGGCTTTGCCAAAGGCTTCTGGGTGTGAAAAAGGGGCAAAGGTAAAATCATTATAATCTTCTGGGAAGATAAAGGACAATTCCAAAATGTCTGCCTAAATGTGGCAAACGGGATCGCGGAAGCGTGACTGCCATTTGGACAAAGCAGACATGAAGGAATTGAAGACGGGCTAGGCTCTGACTTCAAATATGTTTGTCATAGTTATGTTCCTACTAGTATTAAAATTGGATTTTAGATACTGGATGTAGTACATAAATATGTACCGATGTACAGAATCTGCTGTAAACAGGATACTGACTTCATATGAGATTAATTTGTGAATTGAGAACGGGACGAAAATCGCTATTTTAACCGTAGATACCTAAGTTTAGGAACTACCCTTCGTGTTGTACTTAAATTATCAAACTGTTATAATGTAACTAGTTTGACTAGAAACATTATCTCTATATCAGGGCTTAACCCGTTGCGGGTATACCTTTATATTCTATAACACTAAAGTGTTTCATTATATAAAGATGATATTGAGATAAACACATTAGATGTGAATATAGAATTTATATTTTGGATATAAATAAATCTCAAACATAAAATATGACAAACTAATAGCTCAAACTGATTTGATCAATTGAAACTTAATTGTGGCATTGTTGTCTGTGACACAATTAAACAAGACTCGTATATCCACACTTTCGAAGAGTGGGTACTAGGACAAATTTGATACTATTCAAATGATGTCTACGAATCTAGTTTATTGGGAAAAGTGCCTAAAACACATTTACTTGGTAAAAGTGCAAAATGCCACCGATCTGTTAGCCCTAGTTCATAGTGAAGCAAGTGGGCCCATATCTAGCTAGGCTATAGGTGGATATAATTATTTCGTGACCTTTACGGATGTGGCATCACGTTATGGTTATGTGTTTCTCTTGAAACACAAATCGGAAACTTTTAGAGTTTCGACACGAAATAGACAAACAGATCGGCTAAAGTATAAAACCATCACGGTTAGATCATGATGAAAATACTTAAGCGATAAGTTTCTCATATACTTGAAAGACTATAGTATTCTTTCAATGAGGACTCCTCCCGGAACACGTCATTTTGACTGTGTCTGAACTGAGAAACCGAATTTTGTTGGACATGATAAGGTTAATCATGAGTCGTTCTGAGCTACCATTTCCTTCAACGGATACGCATTAACAGTGCATAACTTATTTTAAAAAAGGTTCCATAAAAATCCGTTTGACAGACTTCATATTCGATATGAACAGGAAAGAAAATGGGTTTTCTCATTCCTGATGATTTGGGTATGCTAGGAATATGATTGGATGATACCAAACTAAAACCCAAATCGGATAAGTTCCTAATTTGTAGGTTATCCTAGGGATACCAAAGTATAATACTTATACAACACACTAGAGAACAATGTAATTGTTGTTCGCCATGCGGTTTTCCTAAGAGGAATACCAATATGCAGTGGTAAGTGGGAGGATAGTAAAACTCGATAAAAATTAGAGTAATACTATTCCAGGCACCGATTCCTAATGGAACACGAATAGTTCATCAAGGATGAAACTATACCAATAATCTTCGAATGCACAAGAACCGCGTAAGTCGGAGAGAGTCAGGAAACAACCTGGGGTATGGGTTTCTGATCTCACCTCATAAAGATGTCAATCTTGTTGAGGAATACAAACTGACTACATATGAGGAAGTGATACAAGGTATCGACTCCCTATTATGGAAAAATGCCATGATATCCGAATTGGATTCCATGTAAATCAACCATGTTTGGATACTAGTTGATGTACCACAAGGCATTGTGCCTACTGGTACTATAAGTCTTCAAGGAAGACATACATGGAAGGCAACATACAACGTACTAAGCTGGGCTTGTAGCGAAAAGGTATCGTTATCAACATTGTGTCGATTACGACAAAACCTTTTATATGTTGCCATGATAAATCCATTTCGATAATGCTTGCTAATGCTGCATATTTCATTTATGAAATGTGGCAGCTAAATGCCAAAACCGCTTTCCTTAACGGAAACCTTTTGGAGGATGTTTACAACATCATGACTATTTTATCGTACCAAAACTAGCAAACAAGGTTTGCAGGTTATTCGATCCATTTATGGATTGAAGCAAGAATTGAGTTCTTTGAATTATCGTTTTGATTTAATCATAATGGTATATGATTTAATTCGAAACGAAATTGATTATTGTGTATATAGAGGGTTATTGGGAGCGCACTGCCAATGAATGTCCTGTATAATAATGACATGTCATTTCTTGGAAATGATATTCCCATAAATACAATCGGTGAAAGCTTGGCTTTCGAAAAATTCTCCGTAGAATTCTTGGGAGAAACAACCTTTATTCTAGGAATAAAGATCTACTGGGATAGATTTAAAGTTGTTGACACTCTCCGAGAACTCGTACATTTAAAAAATGTACGTGACCTGGTGTCTCATACGCTTTGAGCATATAGATTCACAATCAGGCCAATCCAAGTGATAGTCACTGGATTGATGTTAAGAACATCCTTTAGTATCTTAGAGGATCTAATGATGTTGTCTTAAGCTATGGAGATGGAGAATTGACTATAAGTCATGATAACGGTACTATAAAGTTTGAATAACGGAACATTGAGCTGGAAATCTTCCAAATAAGATACTGTTACCGAATAAACAACAAACGCGGGTTATTGCTGCAGCTGAGGCAGCAATAGAAGCCTTTTGGATCGATAATAATCTAATTAGATTAGATATAGTTCTGTTAGCAACTGAGCTAGGCTTCAGCACATGCTAAAGAATTAATGGTCTCATCAATGATCCAGATATATACTTCGATTATTCATCTGATTCGTTCGGTTCGTACATCGTGGCGATGTGATGATCGTATAAATCACATCATATGATAATCATGCAAATCCGCTGACAAAAGTCTTTTCTCAGTAAATTGAGCGAACCGTACATAGTTCGGGTGTAGGACACTCAAGTGACTGGCTATAGGCCAAGTGGGAGATTGTTGGACAGTTATGACCCATAGTGTCACTATTTGTACAGATCATGGTGTTGTTGTACAAATTAACTATATGACAAAGGGGATTTCTCTCTTATCATTTGTGATTAGATCACCAAGATGTATAAATGATAGGAGGTTCTTATGATTAGTTCATGGATTGAGATGATATGAGACAGTATCAATCCACGAAGGTTTAATCATTAAATATCCCTAGTCAGAGTATTATAGAGATTGGACATCGATAATGCGTAAAAGACTAGTATTACACTTGTGCACGTTGTGAGGGCATAACAGCATAGTTCTTATATATTTGGGTATAGGATACTCATGCAAGTGTAATAAGAGGTTCTGTTAACCGATGGTACGGAAAACAGCTTCGCTCTGGATAGACCCCTCGGAATTCCATTGGTACTATGACTATGTGTCTATGGAAGTCCGAATCAGGGTAGGTGTACTTGGGCTTAACTTGAGACTTGCACCGCTAATACTTGCGACAATCAATATACTTTGGTTTTAGGTCGTCCAGGGCTTTAACAGGTTTTGTGTACGCCTCTGCTGGGTATATTGAGAATTGCAGTGTGTTGGGTGTGATGTCAAGACGGAAGTATCACTCCAGTCATAGTGGAGATGATGGTCACGTAGGATACGGAACTGGTTCTCTTATGTACTACAGTCATCAGGACAAAATGAATAGGTCATGTTTATCCGATTATAGAGACTAGTTACCAGAGATCCGATATGTGCTTCATACGGGGTAGACACAATTCCAGCCCCAGGCCTAGCACGTGACATCCGATACTGGATCGAAATACGCGATACTACGTATACTACGCCTGATATAGATCACATATTCCTGTAAGGATATTTCTGGAGAATTGGGTAGGCATGGCGCTTTGCTAGAAGCTAACATTGTCTTGTAAATCGGTATAAACGTAATACTAGGTACTTACGTGTTCGATAGTCCGACGACCAAATTTATTGCCAACATATCCGGGGATCTTATGGGTCGCTTCCCGAAGATTCACCGATGGCGTATGACTCACATTTTATTAATCTGAGATTAATTAGATGAGAGAGAAAATTAATCTGGGATTAATTGCAGAAATATTTTATCTGGGATAAAATATTTTAAGATAATTAGATAATTAATTTAATTGTAATTAATCGATAATTAATATATTCGATATATTAAACGAAATTGGATTTCGACGCAGAATAAAATTAGATTTTAATTCGGGCTAACGAGTTAATTTAGAATTGATTCGTTAATTTGGAATTAGCGAACCTGAGCCCGAGATTGTTTGCGAGCGCATTCGCATTTCGAATACGAGTGCGGCACACAAGTCACATCAAGCGTCAAATCATTAGTCACATCAAGCGTCAAATCACATGTCACTTTGAGTGATGTGACAACTTGTCACTTGATTGATTGATGGTGGTAGATGGATGAGCTTTAATGCTTGTACTTGTTTGACTTTTTGAAAATCAAATATTTGGCATATGTTTAATTGATTTTGGAAATCAATTTAGACATACACATTTTTCCATCTCTCTCTCTTTCCTCAAGGCTCACGGTTTTGGAGCCAAAACTTCATCTCTCTCACACGGTCTAGGACCAAATTTCTTCTTCTGTTTTCTGTCATCACCGAGAATGAAGGAGAAGCAAAGAGTGATTTTTTATGGAAAAAATCAAGAGTGATAGCACACCATTTTAAGTCTTGCAAATGTGATAGGGAAACCCACTTTTGAGGATGGAATTTCATCACAAAGCTTGGAGCTTTCATGGAGGACCATTGCCGATTCTTGGCGGACACCAAACATGCTCACTGCCGAGAGCTCAAGAAGGGCAGAAATAGATTTTTTTTCTTCGTCGCATCGCTCAACCGCTTGATGTAAGTATTCCAAAACTTCTTCGATGTATTCACATGTTGTTTTATGCTTGATAATGATCCTCGGGACTTAGAGATTTCCCAGCACGTGACTTTTAAAAGTCACTAAAGCCAAGAAACGTCATTATGAGATAAACAAATACCTAATTGAGTTTTCTTAATGCCAGTCAAGAATCTCGAGATATGAACTAATTCACGTCAATTCTTACTGCACAAGAAATTATTCTATCTAGAGAATTATATCATAAAACAAATATCTATTTACATTACCGATCGTGACTTAACAACTAAGTCACTAACCATTTTGATTTTCAAGAAAATCGGAACAACAGTTCCCGAAGGTTTTGACTAATCTAACAATATCCAAGTCTACTAATATTCTAGAACCTATTTTAGAAAATCACAACCATAAGTGAAGTCAGAAAACATATTAAAATATTATGCATGCAGTGGATAAGAAGTTTAAATTCTATCAACAATATAGAATAAGGAAAACACACAAGCGGTAATTTCCATAATATTACACACTGTTTTAGTTATAGATTTTTAACCCAGCAGTGTCTCCCACTACTTTACGTAATACTGTAATCCCCAACGGAAAATGGGAATTCAATAATTAAATCGAATTCCATAGTGAGAAGTGGACCCCATGAATATATTTCGACTCACATCTTTGGCACAATCTCGCCTACGTATATTCTTTAGGTAGACAACTCATTATCAATCACACTCACTGTGACTCCTGATTTTGGTCCTGACAATTTCTCGTTATGATAGCCTTGGCACGTTCACAATGAGGCGTATCAAGGCTTCACTAACCAATGACAAACTCAAGATACCGATGTAGTCCTGACAGCTTTGGCACTTTCAGGATTTCCACTTTCACTTGAATTTTTCTAGTATCAAATATACATCCGGCATCTATAAATTCTATCAACTACACCCTCACTGCTTTGGCACAATCTCGGACGCAGCCATAGAAAGATACCCATAAATCGTATTGACAAGACGGACCAAGAAACATGCATCCAATACATGTCACTCCACTGCCTTATTTAAGCGGGGATGTTCCTTAAGAAAGTATTGTTCTATATCAAATGCAGAATATAATCTAGATCAATTTCTAAACAGTTCAATTCTACCTTAGAAAACATAACTTAACTTAACCATTAAATTTTTGTTACGTTTCCTGTTAGTGTAGAACTAAAAGTCAAGAAACATCTACATTACATGTATGTGCAAACATCAAAATTGGATTATATATCATATATCAAGCATGAATAATGTAATAGATGAAGGATCATATCTGCTCTGAAATCGTAGCGGAAGCTAGCGGTTTAGGTGAAATCGTAATTTTATAACTTTTTAAATTACCGAATAAATTATTCAATATCCAATATGAATAATTCATTCTTATTTCACATAAACATATTTATTCGATATCAAATAATGACATAAATAATTAAGAAACATCGCAAAATATTTACGAAAAGTTTTTCCACAAAATGGCATAAAATGCGTTTTTGTCTGAACCGACCACCCAATGCACAAAGGGGCTTGCCACGTCAGCCCCAACAGTACTAGGGCCGTTCATGGGCTGCCCAAACAGTGACCAATTCATTGTTTGGGCAGCCGTCACCCGGTTAGCTCAAAAGTCACCCGGTAACGCTATTTTTCGCCATTTTTGCATATTTCAACTCCGAAACAGTTTCCAGAAATTGTTCCAATACCCAAAACACATCCAATATATTTATATGACATAATTTTCATCACCATAAACCCAGTTTTCCAGATCTGATCCATAAACCAAAAATATCAATATTTCATGCTTTAATTCAATTTTCTTAACATTAATCACATTAATCACAACACCAATCCAAGCCACCACCAATGAAGCACCCAAGAAAAATTCTAGGCATTACAAGAGAGGTCATAAAATTCTAGAATGACAACAAGTCATCAAATGACAAAATTGAATCAATATTACACTAATATCATCCAATCAAACTTCACACATGCATCTAGCCTCCAATCCATCCTCCAAATAAAAAGCCCCAATTTCTAAGAACTAAATAAACCCTAGAACCATTCTAGTAATTCAAGAACAAGAAACTAATTTTCTATACTTGAGAATATTAAAGATTACCTACTAATCTTCAACTTTCTTTAAGCTTTTCCTTGAATTCTTCACTTTCTTCTTTGTTTCTTCAAACAAATATTTGAGAGCTTTCTTTAATGGAGTTTTTGGCCAAGGCTTTGAGAATGAATGGAAAAAAAAATTTCACTTTAAAATTCACGCCAAAACCGACCTAGGGGTATTTTAGTCATTTTGAACAATTTAACCTAATTAAATAAAGATAAGCTTTAAGTTTGACAAATCAAATATGCACACTTCAAGCTTAATTAAAAACATGCCACATATACCAATAATAATAAAACATATTGCATAACATTTATGTAATATAGATATTATTTAATTATTCAAATATTTAACATTTAAATATCTAAATAATTAATTAATATAATTATTCATATATGTATTTTTATTTTACATTAAATAACAAATACATATATTAATTGCATGTGTCAAAGTCTTATTTGACAAATAATTAAAATGTATCAAATCAAATCTTGTATCTAATACAAATACACATGAATTATTAATTGACCAAAATGCCCCTAATAAATGTATTTCTGTTTAACCATTTAAACGATTCGAATTAACTCATTTATTCGGTGAAGTATTATGATAATCTATATTATTCATAATGTGTTGCCCAAGTGGTCAACGAGTACACTTCATATTGTGGGACTCTCTAAGTTTAGGCTTATCTTTCACAAAATCAAATTTCATGTCCATAATTCACCCACGCATGAATTATGACGACCACAGATAATATCGCTAAACTATGCAAGTCTAGGTCATTGCATACGTATAATCCCTCCATCACAGGCTATCCATATTACACATGGGATATAGATAAGAACGTCAAATCCTTATGGTATAATATAGTCGACTTTCAAATTTACAATCTCTAAATAACACTCGAAACTCACTTCTGAAGTTATACCACGGCTATGGATTTACTAGATCGTAAAAATATGTAGAAACGTATGCCCTGTACACAGGACTGACGGATTCTATCTTGATACTCACTGGATATCATGAGTATCTGTCCACACCTAACGAACAGGCGGAGGTCTGATCTAAATAGATTAGTGACGTGACTACCATCAAAGTGTGGAGGATAACTCATATATCCACTGTGATATCTCAAGTCAAAGGACCAATATGCTTGCTCAACTCGAGAAAATTCCTATTGACGTTGGTGTACCATATATTAGGAAATCTTCAATGAGTCATTCAATGTTTATCAAATAAACACCTACATGTCTATATGAGTTTACCGAGACTCATGGTTCATTGGGATGAACCATCGAACCAAGTCACGATATACGACATGTACTAGTCTCAGTGGATTTTGCTAACCGACCCGTGTTAGTAAATCTTGATCAGGAACTTTATTTAAGGCTATACAACTTATAGTGACGCTTCCCAATGTCAATTACAAACTACATTATAACTGTGCACTACATTGTAAATCTTAGGGTCTTTGTCTAATATACACGTATCACTAAATCAGATTTAGTTTCAATCAAATCGTAATTAGATCGAATATTTATATAAAAGATAAGAGGTGCTACCATTAAATAAGTAATATTATGGGGAAAAGGATTTTTTCGTATCCGAATGAGCACTCTGAGCACTAACCCTAACAGATCCGTCTTTCAATATAGAGATGAATGAGTTTTTACTGCTTATGCCCTATACCGTTATTATTACGAGGGTATAAGTGCTCAGAACTTAGGTCGCTCCGGTAAAACATTAGATATATCATGATGAGATAACGTAGTCACCCAATATTGTCATTATTGTGAGAGTGTACTTACGAAGCTCATTAGTGCACATTGACAAATATACACCTGGAATACGTCTTAATCCAACACACTCATTATTATAAGGATAAGAAACGGTCCAATACCAAACTAGGAGTCACATGAATGTGATTGATCTTGGAGGTCTACCTAATGAGTTTATAATGGCCAAGACAATCAATAGTGTGAGGCCGGAGTAAATGTCATGGGACCACTTCCCGTTATGAAAATTTGATAGTCAAATTTCTATTTTTCCATTAAGGGAGATTACGGAATTACGAAACGTAGTGGGATGGAACTAATAGATTTAAAATTCCATAATCGATTAGTGCTTTTATTTTGAAATGAAAATATTCTGCTAGTGTTTAATTATTATCTTGTAGATGGCTACTGCAAATCCATGAACGTGACTTTTCAATTCTATTAAACTCAAAGGAGCTGAGAACTATTTCAAATGGGAAATGAATATCTATTTTGTCTTAGAGTTCGAAAAGTTAAGCTATGTGACTATCAATCCATTGCCTATTGAAATCGATACTGACTCCACTTCTGAGGAGCGATAAACATTTGAAAATGGAATATCCAGCTAAGAGTTGGAAATGGCGAGACATTGGATGTCAAAGCCATATGAACAGTTGTTTTAGATCACTCTGTTTCCTAAGCACAACTCGGATAGTCTACAACAGAGGGATTGGTAAACATTGTTGGTTTATTCTAAGGTCCCAAGATCAAATCAAGACATGAAATAATGCATGAATACATCAATGGAGGTAGCGGAATACTCACATTGATCGGTTATGTCGATTTGAAGACGAATCAAGGCCAAAAACGTACTGCCTTGCTCACGCCACTGCAACCAGTCCATGCTCACTGTCTTGGCAGTTTCGGGTCTCAAAACGAAGCTCCAAACTCCGTCGGATGAGTCCCGCCTCATGGGTGAACCTCCCTACCACCTTCGCAAGACTCGTAGTGTGCTAGCACTTGCGGTTTTCACCATGAAAACCCAACTCTTGCTCCCCTAAAGTCACGCCCAAACTGGTTCAAAACCAGTGAAGAATGGCCACCATTGCCGTGAGAGGAAGAGAGAATTTTGAGAGAGATTGAATTGTGTTGAATTTTTAAAATGATTTACCAAAAATCAATTTATATTTATGCCATAATATTTATTAAATTAATAATAAAATTATGACACTAAACATGCAATGGCTTAGAGTGTCAAACACTCAATTTCCATGCAATGACATTGAGTGCAATGTACACAATCTACATGCAAAGCATTAGAATGACATGTGTCATGTGGGCCCCACACGTTTCCAAATGAAAGTGGGCCCACGTGCACTCACGCGTTCGGGTTCGATATTTCCGAAATACCGAGCTTACGTTGCGACGTTAATTCAATCGAATTTAAATAAATAATTGCGCCTGGCGTAATTATTATTTACGTCGCTAACGAATTAATTCTAAATTAACTCGTTTGCCCGAATTAAAATCTAATTTTAATTCCGCGTTGAAATCTAATTTCGTCTAATATATCGAATATATATTAATACATCGATTAATTCCGAATTAATCGTTCTCTCTCTTTAGACGACATTTTATCCCGGATAAAACATCTCCGTTATTAATCCTAGATTAATTTTCTCTCTCTTCTGTATAATCCCAGATTATTCAAGAGTGCGAGTTGTGCGTCATCGGTGGATTATCGGGAAGCGACCCATGAGATCTCCGGATATATTGGCAGTAAATGCGGTCGTCGGAGTATCCGAATCACGTACGTACCAAGTACTACGTTCTACCGATTTACGAGACAAGGTCGACTCCTAGCAAAGCACCAAGTCTTCCCAAGTTCTCCGGACATATTCATCAAAGAATATCTAGATCTGTATCAAGCGTAGTATACTAATGTATTGTGCATATCGGCCCAGTATCGGATAATCACGTGCTAGGCCTGGGGCTGGATAAGTGTCTGCCCCGTACGAAGCACATGTCGGATGTCTGGTAACTAGTCTCTATAATCGGATATACATGACCTTGTCATAATATCCCGATGGCCGCGCAGCACTTAAGAGCACTAATACCGTATCCTGCGTGACATCATCTCCAATATGACTGAAGTGATACTTCCATCTTGACATCACACCCAATACTCTACGACTCTCTGATAAACCCAGAAGTGGTGTACTCAGAACCCGTTTAAAGTCCCCTACCACCAAGAACAAAGTTTATCGATTATCGTAAGTATTAACGATGTAAGTCTCAGGTTAAGACCATACACACCTACCTTGATTTCGGCCTCCCATAGACACATAGTCATAATACCAATGGGATTCCGAGGGGTCTATCCAGAGCGAAGCTGTTTCCCGTACCGTCGGTGAAACACGACCTCCTATCGCACTTGTATAAGTATCCAATACTTATATATATGAGAACTATGCCGTTGTGCCCTCACAAACGCGCACAAGTGCAATACTAGCCTATTCCGCATTATCGATGTCCAGTCTCGATAATACTACGGCTAGGGATATTTAATGATTAAACCTTCGGGGACTGATACTGTCTCATATCATTCTCAGTCCAGGTACTAATCATAGGGACCTCTCTTCATTTATATATCTATGGTGATCTAATCACAAATGATGAGAGTGCAATTTCCTTGTCACATAGTTAATTTGCTACAACAACACAATGATCTGTGCAAATAGTGACGCTATGGGTCATTTTGTCCAACAAACATATGTGATGACCTCGGCTTATATAGTTTAGAAAGGTCGTTTGTGTTCTTCGCGAATTCGGAGGTGGCCGAATTACGTACATATATGCTAGGCTTATATGAAGAATGTGTCTGGACTTAAAGAGTCCAACAATTTAAAGTGTACTCGTTGAGCACTTGGGTAGCCGATAAAGTTTTGATAATAAATAGTATTCGATATTATAATTATCAACTAAGATAATTAAGTGTTGTTGGATAACATTGATTATTTACTTTGACCCAATTGGATTAATCCAAAATTACTCAAGGGCTTTGTCGTAATTTCATGTATTCTACCATTTGAGGATATTTTGGTAATTATAAAGATGTAATTATTGGTGTATTTTACTTGATTTAATTGGAATAAATCAAAGTGGTAGACATGTAACTAATCCTTTAATTAAACTTTGTCTTGATTTAATTGGATTAAATCAAAGTGGTAGATAAATGTGATTAGTCACACCTAATTATACATATTTGGACAAATTAGATTAAGCCCAATAAAAGTTTATTAGAATTTTTATTAATTAAAAATTGTCTAAGTTTTGCTATAAATAGCAAGCTTGAGCAAAGGTTTTAATCAAGCTTAAGAAAGCTAAAACAAGCAAGAGTTAGAGAAATTAGCCTAAGTTAGAGAAGTGTTTAAAGAAGCTTTGGAAGATCTCTATAACATTTCAAAAATGAGAAATCAAGATGGATCTTGGAGTGAAGCTTGCTAGCATTGGAATCAAGATTGGATCTTGGAGTCAAGCTTGCTAAACTTTGAAAGTTCTCCAACCATTTGAACAAGGAGAAATAGATTGGATCTTTGAATCAACCTTGCTAGGTAAGTTTGATCTTCTCCAAAAGCTATGTTTTTCATTAGTAAGTTTTCATTAGTGAGACATATAATGATGAATTATGTATTGGATACATAATAACATAGATTGATATTGAAATTAGTCTAATTAATTGTGTTAAGATGCTTTGGTAGTATAAACACAATATGCTTGTAATTGGGTCAAAATGTTTATATTAGAAATAGACATAAAATTAGAGTTTGAAACTCTAGATAATAGTTTGGAGCTAAGGCTACCATTCTAGAATCACTTGACCACATTTGGGTGACCTAGAATTTTTCATGAGTCATTTCAATGCGGGATTCTATTTTAGTTTGTAATTTGATTTGAAAAAAATGCATATATATATATTTAGAATATATGTATATGTTTGTTGTATAACTTCTGTTGTGGTTGGTTTTGAAATTAAAATTATTTTGGGTGATTTGAAATGAGTTTAAGGTTTTAAAATTAAAAAAAATGAAAAATCAAGTTACTGGCTTGCTGCTTCAGCGCACCACACGCTGTGCAGCAGCATGCTATATGCGCAAGTAGCCTGGTAAGTCTTGGGTGATATGCGCCCTTTTCGGTTTTCTCCCGTTTTGGTTTTTTCGAGCCCCGATTTTTCCCTAAATATTTGTAATGGAATATGGTATTTCATTAAAATATTTCAAAAATAAACCAATGTAAGATATCCATAGGTTAGACCCACTTCCGCTGCACGGGGCATCGATCCGACCCTAGTGGTTCCACATTCGTCCCAACAAACTGATCATCCTGCTATGCATAAAGATACAATGTCTACAATACCCTTCAGTCATTGATTGCGGTCGTCATAAGCTTTTATAGTCATATCGGAGGGGATCAGTTCCTCTGGTCAGATGCCTAGCCTAAGCAGTATCTTCAACTGGTAAATGTTAGTGGATGGCTGATCGTCTACCATCACGCAAGAGATTCATTTTCCTTTAACTTCGTCCTTTATGAAAGGGGTCGGTTATGATTTTGTCCCTCTGTTGGAAGCTCTTTCGCAAAGAAAGTTATGAATTGCTTATATTCTTTCTCAATATATCTGATGACTATAGTTGGATCTGTATCATTTGGAACAACTATTCTTCCAAACGCTTTAACCATAACTCTTCTGTAATTCCGGGAGGAACACAACAATTCCCAAATGCTAATTTGTGCTTGGGTCTTCTTCAGTTGCATGAGCATAATATATTCTCCTTATTTTTCTTCTTTTTCTCCCTTTTATTTTCACACATCCTCTATCCATTTCTTCTCCTTAATGACATCATTGTAGAACTGTCCACTCATGGTCATCCATTTGACTTCCTTTTCATCACTTCTAGAAATGTTTTCCCAGAACTTATCGTATTCGCCACCCTTGTTGTCACAGCTATCCAATATGCCCATCATAAGGATCTACTGATTGAAGTATTGTAGGACTTAATCTTCGAACAGGCCAAATTGTATCATGAAAAGTGGTGGTGGAACAACATGGTGGTTAGGTAGGGGATTTCTACTGGTGCTGGGTCGGTTTCTTTCAGTGTCTAGGATTTTATAATTATCTATAAGGTCTTGGATTTCGTTTTTAAGGTGGCAGAAATTTTCAGTGTCAACCAAGGTTTGAAAATCTCATATTTCTTATTGCAACAATTTTAACGGGACTGGCCTTCGCTCCAGAAGGCCCACCAGAATTTCTTCTATTCAGGCTGTAGAATTTTTAAGTTTTCAACCTATTCTTCTTCAATGTCCATTACAGTTTCTCTCAATTGTCAGAAGTCAGACATCATAGAGGTCATCCTCTTCAGCTTGCTATAGATAGAGGGTTTGGGGCCCTTAATGATCATTTTTATCGGGTCTTTCTCCGAGGGCCTTGTTTGCATTCTTATAAGTTGTCCTATCTAGCAATCAACGTATTCCTTGAAACTCACATACTACTTATGCTTGGTATTCTCAAGATCATTGGAGCGACTGATTGATCTCTATATCCGTGACATACTGATTTATAAACACTTCTGTCAAATCCCTCCAGTCATCTTTCACATCCTTCGCCAGACTGTTGTACCATCCGATAGGTGCTCATTCGAGCGGCATCCCAAACATCTAGAAAAGGTTAGCGTGATGCATGTATGCTTGCAATGCATGAAATGCATGGTATGTTCGAACATTAGCATACATGTTTCCAACCTTATTCCTCTCACACACGTGGTAAGCCAAATATTTTTCCTAGGTTTAGCTTAGCTTATGTACCAACGGGGATACTCAAACTCAGTCTCTCATACGTCATAAGGTAAAACTTTGCTACCTTGGTTCATTTACATCGTTAAAAGAAAAATACCAACCATTTACAAATGACTAAGCCTAATATGAGGATCGTGCCATTGTTCAGAAATGATAAATTGGAACCTTAGTAATCATGTTTATTAGGATGGCCTTTGAAATATGAATATCCACATGGGATGAAATAGGTTGTACCCTTCTGAATGAAATCCAGTACAAGTATCGAACTCATATTTTTAGCACATCTGAACTAAATACTCTAGGCCCATCAAGGTTTTCATACAATTTGGCTATATAATATTTCAAAGTATTTAACCAAATTATCATGAAACGCAATGTTGTTCGAATTAAAGGCCAATAAGTTTATATTCCACAGTAAAAGGATTAAATGACTTCAAATGGCTAGGGGCCTAAAGATAGATATCATAGAGGCTCAATCCTATAGGGAAGCAACTATTGGTTTACATGTGGGCTTAGTCCAAGTTAATGCTTAGGCTCTCATTAGTGAAGGTTTGTCCACAATTAGGTGTCCCCACCCAGGGGTTCAATCGACCAATGAACACATCTTTTTTATACCCAAAGTTGCATGCCAGCAAGTGATAGTTATCATTATATAATGATTCATTGCCTTGAGTGAAAGCAATTTCACGATATGTAACACCATCGGGGTTTGAAAGGGTGTGCAAGAATGTAACACCTTGGTCATTCCGGTTTAAATTCTGATGATCACTTTGATATGTGTGACATGATATGTAATATAAAATCACACATGAGAGTATTGGTACTTGTAATTTTTTTTATCGGACATATGGTAAATCATTTGTAGGCCTTATACGCGATTATTTTCCTGTCATGACCAAAAAGCTTTTGGTTTCTTTGCCATAATTTGGGCTATAAATGTCTGATTTCGGTGATCTTTATATGGTCAAAAATCTAAGATGAAGATCTATAACTTTCGTGTTGAATATTTTATGAATTTAGAAGGGAAACAAATAAAAAATGCTAGTATTCTTGCAATTACCATTCACCTACTAATTTTGTGCACATTTTTAACATGTGCTCTTTACCAATTAATATTTTAATAAATAAAAATCAGCTCTTGAATATAAAAAGAAACCATTATTCATTCTCTCTTTCATTTTTGCAAACTCAACATCTCTCTCTCTAGAACTTTCCATACGATTCAAGCTTTAACTCACTCTCTCACCAAGGCAAGGAAAGTGTGTGATTCTCAAGCATTACTCAAGACAAATAAGTTTTTCTCCTCTTTCCCTTGTTAATTCAAATTTTTTGATTTGAAAAGCTATTTGAACAGTTCGTGTGTGGCATGATTTGGAGTGGGTTTGACTTAATAATCATGGGTTAAGCTTCTTAGAGGGGTTATTCATCCTCTTTGACATATTCTAGCATAGATTTAGCAGGTGACTCTTTGAATTTCTCTTTTCTTTTTTTTTAGGCGTGTCTAACCAATTGGGGTTGTAAATAGTTAAGGCTTGAAGTAGTCTAAAAAAATAAAATTTGCATGATATTTAGAGTGAATGATTTAGTGATGTGATGATGAGAAACATTACTATGCATTGAATGGAGGAGAAGTCAGACTTTTGTTGTTTTGTTAAGTCAATTATGAAGCTAGTAATGAATGTTCTTGATAGGTTTTAAAATCCACGTTAAGATTTCGCTTTCCTAATAGCATGCATTCATGCATCATTTCACACATCGAATTATAATCATAGACATCCTCAAATATTGATCACGTTTGAAATCATGCTTCGTAGATGCCACGCATGATCTTCCGCCTTGAATCACGAGGTTCCTCGAGCTATATGAAATCATTTCCAACACTGTGAGTGAATGCTTTAGTTTGTTTTTGTTTTCAAACTTATCTGTTTTATTAATTCAAGTTATCAATTTTAGTTAAGTTATGTTACCGAAATTTAAGAAAGAGGTTTAGCTTCGTAAAGTTTCTAAGATTTCATTTCAAAATATACAGTTTTCTTTTTTTTAATAGCTGAATATATTTTCATGTTGTGATTATTAGTTTATTATGTCTTATGAACATGATTTAGTTATTTTCAATTACATGATTTAGATTTATGCAAGGTTTTAGCTATTTATGTATATAATTATTTTCAAACCACCAGTATCGAGCCGCCCTCAACATTAACATCTCGGGTTCACTCATATTGCTTCATGGGACACTGATCACCCCTATTAGGCCCAACAACATGTTCAGTATTTAGCTTCCCTTGCCTACGTGGTTCTAGGTCATGGAAGGTAGGTTTCACGCCCCCAGGCCACACAATGCTAGTGATCTTTTTCATGACTGCGGGTTTCATAAGTATTTGTTATATAACTTGTATTTTCATTTTACCATGTTTTCAAGATTAAATGTTTTTCTTTACATTCTTGTTTTCTCGCATATTAGAATGATTTACCTTTGTTTTATTTAAGGGTTCACTCACCAGATCTTTCAAAACATCTGACCCCATACAGTTTCTTTCTATTTATAAGCGCATTTCCAATCAAGCGTACCTTAGATCCCAGTTCTCGGTTACTCAGTATTAGAAGAGATGGAGACCATCTGTAGTCATTAGAGAGGCATTGATCGGTGAAATCACTCACGTAACGCAAGCGCACATATCGCTCAAGTAGTATAAAATGTATCGATCCCACGAGGACTTAATACCTAAGCTATCAATTTATGAAGTTATATTTTTATGAGTACCTAATAGATTGGTTTGTTGATCAGATTGTGATTTTGAACTAAAATAAGTAAATAAAACAGTGTGAATGTAACTCAAAGGAAAATTCAATATTATAAAACTATCTAGGGTTGTGAATCCTTCCAATATCTCTTAAAGATGAAGTGGTTATCTCATGTATGTGCAATATATTGATTTATTGGTCTGGAACACGAATTTATGCAAAAGCCTCTTCCGATGGTCAGATGCAAACACTCAGTATAACACAACTAATCATATTCCTATGTCAACCAAGTTACCTGAATTCATTAAGATTAAGTTCCAATTATGGCTACCCCTGTCTGACAGGTATATTCCTATCCTGTAAGGAAATCTACCTAAGAATCTCTTGCCCCAATATGAGATCGTGAGCTATTGAGTTTAAGGCTAAACCTAAAATCCATTTTCCAAGTTCATTTTAAGTTTACCAAATCAATCTTATTAATGGCCAGTTAACAAGAAATATTAAGCTTAAGGCTCAATAAATAAACATTTATATTACCCAAGACGTAAAATTACCACTTGTAAACCAGCGATATTAGAATTCATCACAACTCCAGATAAAGGGTTTAGTTACCACACATATCTATGACTATTAAAAATATAAATAAAGTAAATGACATAAAGTAAAGCTGGAAATTAAAAAGATAAAATAAACAATAAAGACAATGTTGGGGTTAAATGATCCACTTTATTACTTCTAATTTAGATATATCTTTTTTTATATATATAAACTTCACATGATATTAACAACCGACCATATAGGCGGTATCCTGATTAAGTCAGATTTATGATTAATTCCAACCGACCATAGAGGCGGTATCCAATCTAGTCAGGTTAAAATCAATTTATTTGAGTCCAACCGACCATAAAGGCGATATCCTATTAAGTCAGGTTGTAAATAGTTTATATATTAAAATTAAGGGAGATTAATCTAAATATTAGTAATAAAAACTTAACATTTCACCCCAGCAGAGGGGAGTTACCTCCTCATATTGAAAAAGTAAAAATAAAGACTGAAAAGTAAAGTAAAGAAAGAACTATTGCGTAAAATGAAAAAATTAATTACTGAAAGCTGTAAATAAACAAACAAGATATAATTTTCTTACTATTCTTAAGGAAATTCCCAGAAGAATGTATGAATTTTCCTTCGGATTTCAACTCCAATTTATAGGCAAAATTATGCCCCGCGCGTTGCGATGTAAAAACCTTGTGCGTCACGATGCGTCATTGATTTAACAGGATCTTGACACGTGGCTGTCGGTAGAATTATTGGCTCGGTGTCACGATGCGTGAAGTTGTGCGCGTGACGACGTAAACGTAAGCAATGACGTGTAATGTCAGCAGCATGGGATGATGACACGTGTCCGACGCAGGATAGCAAGATTATTGTGATGTTGACACGTGGCCGGTGTATTTTAGCGGTCGCGACGCAGAAGTGTTACGCGTCACGACACATAACTCCAATTTCACCATTTTTGTCTGATTTTTTTCGATCAAAACAAAAAATAAAATGGAATAAACAACTTTAAAGTAAAATTAAACTAAGCTACTTTCGTAGGGATCACAGTTGCATTTAGCGTATGCAACAAGCCTTTAAACCCCTATGTGTCCCTAGTGGACAAGTTGTAGTCTCGTGAGGGCTTACAGTGACGATACCCACAAACGTCAATCTAATGCACACAAAAGTAAAAAGACAAAAGAAAACAGAATAAACAAGTTAGTTACTAAACAAGTGAAACTTCTTTTCCAAGTTGAGAATTGTTTTCTTTCTTTATAAATTACAAAATAAGTAAATTCTCTGATTATTTTTACCATTCTCCATATACACAACCAACAAAGTATTAATCAACTAATTATGCCCACAATATTCATAAGTGTAGTTGAAAACAGAGTAATATTTATGTCTTAAAGTTATATCAGAATTCACATATTTTTAGCTATGGAATAAATTTATTTATTTAATTTTTGGCCAGTGACTCGCAAGCCAGTTGGCTTTAAGGCACTAGGTGTTAAGATACCCTTACAGACTTAATTACTCGGATTTCAGATATCATTTTTTTTTATTTACAACATCTTTAATTCATGTAGCGAGCTTTGGGCCAGTGACTCCCAAGCCAGTTGGCTTTAAGGCACTAGGTATTAAAACACCCATACAGACTTAATTACTCGGATCTCAGATGTTTAAAATTATTATCATTTTTTCATCACATTTTTAGATGCTTAATCAATTTAAACTAGAGCACTGAATATTACAAACTTTTCAATTACAACTCGTGGTCGTATGTTACTATGTATGTTGATAATATCTGTCAACTGACCATATGAAGATCTATTTTAGTCAGTATTATGGAGAAATCACAAATTATATAATTCAAAAGGAAATAAAAAAAATTAACTTGTTACGAAATAGGTTGAGATACGTCTCAGGAGTCTAAATTCCTTACACAACTATCTCACACCAATTTCACCTGATTATTCAAGTTAAAAACACAAAAAACAATTTTTTATTTTTTTTTTTATAAAAAAAATTTAAATTTTTTTAAAATTTATGACTTAAAACAAGCAAAAATAACACAACGAAAAAAAAATAAAAATAAGATACTAATCAACTATTCCCCTCCCCCAAACATAATTGAGACAATGTTTCCAATGTTTAAAAAGTAGAAGAAGAGTTTGGAGGACAGTACCTGGTTAGCTAAAATTCTACATCTAAAAAGAAAATTAAAGGTTAAGATCCAGATTTATCCGACGCTTCTTACCACGATCATTATCGGACCGGTTTATCTTGGAAAGGATAGGGTCAATTTGTGGTTCAAAGGATAAGATTTGGTCAATTAAATCATTGGCAGTTCTGGCAATGAAGAGGAATTCTTTTACAGGTTTTGACACGAACCCATTTCTCTAGGCATAATAAGAAAACACATAAAGAAAATCATAAAATCCATCAGTATTAAACAATCCAATCGGTTTCTGGTGTATGTTTAAGTTCGTCCAAGATAGTACTGTAAAATTTCCTCCATTGTGCCCAAGCCACCTGGCAAAGCAATCAAAGCATCAACACGGTTAATCATTTCCACCAGTCGTTCAGACATACCTGGCACGATGCATTCCTCTCCATTTGATGGTCCTATAAGATTCGCCTTTGCCAAATGTTTGGGGATGATTCCAGAATTTGACTACCTCCTTCCTGTACGGCTTTTGAAACGTACCCCATTAGTCCAAGATTGCCACTGTCATATACTAAGTGTATATTCCTTTCAGCTATGACTCTACCTAATTCATGTGTTGCCTCAACGAATTCTGGTTTAGAACCAACACTAGTACCGCAAAACACATAGATGTTTACAACTCGTCTTCTTGAAGTTGTTTCCATTTTTTTTAATTTTATTTTTTAAACTCTGGATGTTTTTAAGAGTGCAATGATGAGCTGAATTTATAGAACCTGAAAATGGTGAGTAATAATAGCACTAGTACCTGCCAAATGACAATTATTAGCTAAATAATAAAATAAATCGTGAAAGTCAAAAACTCTGGATCCTGTCGGAGAAAATAAAAGAAAATAACAAAACAAATTAAAATTATTATTTAAAGACAAAGAGATAATAATATTTACATATAGTAATGGCTTGAATGACGACTAAGCGTCAGGGACAAGCTTCAAATCCAATTTTCTTATAAATTGGCAAAAATTGTATTTTAGAGTCAGATTCCCGAGACTTAAATGTTGTCTTTCTTTTCGAAATTGTGTATGCAACATGCGAATTACGTGATACACATATCCACTAGGATGCGTCTCAAGAGTCAATGATATGTCATCCAAAGGCTCCTTACTCATGTCATCCCTAATGAATTTAATTTTATCTTCGCGGTTATCAGACACCATTCCTAAAGAATGACAACGAGTATTACATGTCATGCGTGCATATTTATAGCAAACACCTAATCTTTTAGCTCTTCTTTTCTTAAAGAACGACAACAAGTGTTTTTTCCCAAACCAATCAGATATGAAATAAAAGAGTCAGAAGACTCACCTGTCAATCAGACTCGTGCTTCAATTAACCAATGAATGTCATTAGGAATACCTTTAATCATTAATAGTCTCATTCGTTCCATGCGAGCTTTGTAAACTTTCATAAAAAGAGTTTTGAGGATGAGAAGGAAATTGCTTGTGAAGATTTGTGAGAACGTCTTCCATCCTGAAATGTAACTTTACCTACAAAAATTAAACACACAAAAATAAAACACATTAAATCTGAATATATACACAAATTGCATGGGTTGCCTTCCTGTTAGGGCTTAACGTCATCAGCTAGACATGACTGCTCGAACGATAGGCTGGATCTAAAAGTGTGACACTCTCTTTTTTATCGCTCAAATAATTCTCCCCAGTAGTGCTTGACATGCTAGATGTTAATTTTGAATGTGTTGTTGGAATTGGGGTTGTATATCTCAACAACTCCGTAGGGTAACACCTGAGTAATCACAAATGGACCTGACCATATCGATTTCAGCTTTCTAGGGAAAAGTTACAACCGTGAATTGTATAACACCTGCTGCCCTGGTTCTAGTTGTCTGCATATGATTTTTTTATCATGCAATTTCTTGGTCTTTTCTTTGTACAGTCTGGCATTCTCATAAGCCTGTAGGCGAAATTTCTCCAATTCGTTTAGTTGGTGAAGCCTTTTCTCTCATGCTGCTTGTAGATCAAGATTTAACTTCTTCAGTGCCTAGTACGCTTTGTGCTCAAGTTCCATTGGCAGATGGAACACTTTCCCAAACACCATTCGATATGAGGACATACCAATGTGTGTCTTGTAAGCTGTCCGGTAGGCCCATAGTGCGTCATCTAGTTTTACAGACCAGCCATTCCTTGTTGATCCAACGGTTCTCTCCATTATTCTTTTGATCTCCCTATTTGAAACTTCAACCTGTCCATTTGACTACGGATGGTAGGTAGTGGCAACTTTATTAGTGACTCCGTATTTGGATAGGAGTGCATCGAACTATCTGTTGCAAAAATATGTGCCACCATCACTGATAATTACTTGAGGTGTTCTAAAGCGAGTGAAAATATTATTTTTAAGGAATTTCATCACTACTTTTGAATCATCTAATGGCAGTGCTATTGCTTCAACCCATTTGGAGACGTAGTCTACTGCAACTAGTATGTACAGGTTTCCGAATGATGGAAGAAAGGGTCCCATAAAATCAATCCCTCATACATAAAATATCTCCACTTCCAGAATGTTTTGTAGTGGTCCTTCATTTCTCCTTGAAATATTTCCTATTCTCTGGCACCTGTCACATTGAGGAGCAAATGAGTAAGCATCTTTAAATAGAGTAATCCAGAACAAACCTGATTGTAAGAGTTTGGCTACAGTTTTATTTCCGCTGAAGTATCCGCCGTATGGTGATGAATGACAATGCTGCATGACACTGTTGACCTCCTCATATGGAACACAACGTCTTAGTAATTGACCAGCACATCATTTGAACAAGTACGGTTCATCCTAGACATGGTGCTTGACTTCTTTAAAGAACTTCTTTCGTTGCTGATGAGTCTATTCCAACAACCATTTTCTTGATACTATGTAGTTTACATAGTTAGCATACCAAGGGACATCCTGCTGTTTCATGGCAAATAATTGTTCATATGGAAAAGTTTCTTTGATTGTCAGTTCATTGCTAGTTGGTTTTCCATTCTCGAGCCTCGATAAGTGATCTGCCATTTGGTTTTATATCCCTTTCCTGTCTCGGATCTCCATGTCAAATTCTTGCAGCAGAAGCACCAAACAAATCAATCAAGGTTTTGCATCTTTCTTCATGATCATGTATTTTATTGTTGAATGATTTATGTAGACCACCACTTTGGGACCCAACATATAGGAGCGAAATTTATCAAAAGCAAACACAACTGCGAGAAACTCTTTTTCAGTGGTTGTGTAGTTCAGTTGAGCTTCATTCAGAGCTCTGCTGGAGTAGTAAATGGTATGGAAAATTTTTGTTTTGCGTTGTCCCAAAATTGCACCTAAAGCAAAATCACTAACATCACATATCACCTCAAATGGAAGCGCTCAGTCTGGTGCTACTATGATGGGGGCAAAGACCAGATTTTGTTTCAAGATCTCAAAAGCTTCGTGGCATTCCTTGGTGAAGTTGAAAGGCACATCTTTCTCCAGAATATTGCACAGAGGTTTAGCGATCTGGAGAAGTATTTGATAAATCTACTGTAAAATCTTGTATATCTGAGAAAAGTCTGAATCCCTTTGACAGATGATGGTGGAGGTAGTTTTTCAATTGTTTCGATCTTTTTTTTGTCTACTTCAATTCCCTTTTGTGAGATCCGATGTCCCATGACAATACCTTCCTACACCATGAAGTGGAATTTCTCCTAGTTTAGTACCAGGTTAGTATTTTCGCATCTTTGTAACACTTTTTTTCAGATTTTACAAGCAGTTGTCGAACGAGTCTCCAAACATAGAGAAATTATCCATGAAAACCTTTATACTTTATTCCAGCATGTTTGAGAAGATGGCCATCATGCAACGTTGAAATGTAGCAGGAGCATTACATAATCCAAATGGCATCCTGCGGAAAGTAAAAGTACCATATGGACATGTAAAAGTGATTTTCTCCTGATCTTCTGGGGTGATGGCAATTTGATTGTACCCCGAGTATCCATCCAGAAAATAATAGAACTCATGTCTCGCCAATCTGTCTAGCATCTTGTCAATGAATGGTAATGGGAAATGATATTTCCTTGTTGATTTATTCAACTTCCTGTAGTCCATGAATACTCTCCATCCAGTCACCGTTCTAGTTGGAATCAGCTCGTTCTTTTCATTTGTGACTACAGTAATTCCTATTTTCTTTGGCAGACATTGCATAGGACTCACCCACGTACTGTCAGAGATGGGGTAAATGATGTCGGCATCTAACCATTTGATAATTTCTTTCTTCATGACCTCATTCATGATTGGATTTAGTCTCTGTTGATGCTCCATTGTGGCTTTGTACTCGTTGTTCATCAGAATTTTATGCATGCAAAATGATGGACTAATGTCTCGAATATCTGCTATAGTCCAGCCAATGGCTTTCTTGTGTTCTCGTAACACTCTCAGCAACTTATCTTCATGTTCCAATGTTAGCGACGAAGAAATAATCACAGGTAAATCAGAAAAGTTTCCTAAGAATGCATACCTAAGATGGCTCGGAAGTAGCTTTAGTTCCAGTTGCGGTGGTTCTTAAATCGAGGGTTTGATTCGCTCTTTTTTCGGTCGTTCCAAACTTTCCACATATGGTGTCGATTTGAAGCAAAATGGTCTATCAAGATAATTGATACATTCCAGAATTACATCATCTAGCTCACTGTCAGTCATGTTGGTGATGCAAGCTTCAAGTTTATACGTGGAAAGTTGCATTGCATCATTATCCTGAATGATACTATCTACAACATCAATTCTGAAACATTCCTTCTCTTTTTCATCATTCGGGAAATTTATGGCTTTGAAAACATTGAATGTAACTTCTTGGTCCTGCACAATCATGGATAGTTCTCCTTTTTGTACATCAATAACAGTTCGACAAGTAGCCAAAAATGGTCTCCCGAGGATGATAGGTACATCCTTGGATTCTTCCATGTCAAGGATAATGACATTTGCAGGGAAAATGAATTTGTCGACTTTAACCAATACATCTTCCACTGCACCTCTTGGAAATGTGAGCGATCTGTCAGCGAGCTGCAGAGTAACTAAGGTGGGCATTGCCTCTCTAATCTACAGTTTCTTGTAAATAGACAAAGGCATCAAGTTAATCTTGGCACCTAAATCACACAAAGCCTTACCCAAGTAATGTTCTCATATGGTGCAAGGGATGGTGAAACTGCCAGGATCTTTCAATTTTGAGGGACGTTTTCTCTGAATGATGGCGCTGCATTCTTCTATCAATGCTATTGTCTCGTAATATCCCAATATTCATTTTCGTGATGGAATGTCTTTCATGAATTTAACATAGTTGGGCATTTGTTCCAAGGCTTCCATAAATGGAATGTTGATATGCAGCCTTTTAAAGATCTCCAGGAATCGAGCAATCTGCTTGTCTAGTTTACTTTTCTGGAGACGCTGTGGAAAATGTGGAGGTGGAGTGAAATTTTCTTTTGTCTCTTTTTCCTTTATATATGGATCTGCGTCGCTGCTTTCTTTTGAACTTCCTCAGTGGACGCCTTGATTCCAATATCTTTGTTAATTTCAGTACCGATTTTCAAAGTGATGGCTTGACATTGCTTGTTCCCTCTGTTCCTTGGATTTGGTTCTGTGTTGCTAGGAAGAGTACCTTGCGGTCTGTAACTCTAACCATTAGCCAGTTGTCCTATTTGATTTTCCAGTGCCTTTATAGATGCTTATTGGCTTTGATTGAATGCTTCTTGGGCTTGAAACATAGCATCGTACTTGGCTTCTTGCTTTTTGAACATCTCTGCAAGCATTTCTTTTATTTCTGGTTCTTTTTCATATTTTTTGCCTTTGTTTTGCTGTTGGAATCCGGGTGGTGGATTGTTCTTTTGCCCTGAATTGTTGCTTCATGTGAAACTGGGATGATTCCTCCACCTTGGGTTGTAGGTGTTGGAATATGAATTGTTCCACTGTCTGTTGAAATTATTGACATAATTCACCGTCTCATCATGTTGATTTGCCTTTGGTGCTCCTCCATATGGTGAACTTATGGCACCGGTGATGTTTACAACTTATGTGCTAAGTGTTTCCAAGCATTTGCACATCTGCTCCAGCTTGGCATTCATTGTTGTTCTCATTAGTCCAGAAAGTCCATTATAGAAGGTTTGGACTTGTAGCCACTTTGTAATTTCATGGTGAGGACATTTCCAGAGCAATTCCTTGTATCTTTCCCAAGCTCCACATAGAGATTCTGAGTCATGTTGTACAAAGGATGTAATGTTATTCCTCAGCTTTGTAGTTCTGGCTGGTGGAAAGAACTTTGCAAGAAATTTGGTGGCTAGAGTGTTCCAAGTTGTGATGGAACCTGCTAGTATTGAATGTAGCCAAGCCTTAGCTCTGTCTTTTAAGGAATATGGGAATACACGCAGTCTCATTGCTTCTTATGCCTCTCGGTTGTAATTGAATGTGCCGTAAACTTCCAGGAAGTTGCTGATGTGGTCATTAGGATCTTCAGTTGCATTCCCCCCAAAATGAGCTGACCGTTGTATCATCTGGATGCATGTTTTGATGTCACATGCATTTGCTGGTAAGAGAGGAAGTACAATACATGATATGAAGCCGTCAACCACCAAAATAGTTCTGTCTCGAATAGGAATCGGTGGTACAATCGCCAAAGGTTCAGGTTCCGTGTTGATCAGTGCTTCTTGGCCTTCCCGCATTTCCCTTCTCAACTGTCTGATGGTTCTTTCAATCTCTGGGTCAAGCAGATGGATTTCAAAGCTTCTGGTTCTTCTCATGTAGTGTTTGAGAACCTAAAACACAAGAAAAAAGAAATAATAAGTAAAAAGAAATTAGACACAAGTAAAGGTATCTAACCCCAAAATTAATAGTGAAAGACCCCGGCAACGGCGCCAAAAACTCTATCGGTGAAATCACTCATGTAACGCAAGTACACACACATAAACACATACATATATGGTGTGGAATTTTTTGAAAACTTGCATGAGTCCATGTCTAAGTTGAGATAGAATCTTATATATGTGTACAGGTTCATTCATGAGAAATGGCACATGTGGTATAGGTTATCACATGTTTTACGTAGTCAGGTCAGTTTTAGGAGATGGTCATACCGTCTCATATTGGTCACATCCCAAATATACTGGGATGTGATAAATATGATATCAGAGCACACGTTCTTAGGGTATATGACTGCAGCGTTAGGGTCATGATGTTTTGTATGCAATGTATGTCCAAGATACTCGTATATAAGGTGTCACCCCTCCAGGTTCCATCGACTCCAAGTAAGTTTCTTTCTCTCTTTTTCTTTAGATAACTTAATGTATTAGTACCTACCTGTAGCAAGACTAGATAGTAATTCCCATGTGTAGGGTAAGACAATTAGTAAAGTAAGGAAAATTCTTAGCTTAGTAAAATCCCTAGCTCAACACAGGAAATCAGTTTAGCTTCCCAGACAAGCAGTAGGATCCTAGCGATGTTGGTAGTTTTCTATTCCGATATTTATGTTCCCTATCTTTTTTTCAATACCAGTACTATAAGGACTTAGGACTAGTAGTTCAGGTAAACTCCCGAAACAGCGAAAGCCCTAACATGTTCACTATCACATCTTCTTAGATAGGGAATGATGTTTTGATGGCGTCCATTCAATACATTTTTTTAAATTGGTAATGGATTCTGTCATAGCACTACTTGTAGGTAAGTTAGTACCAACACGTAAACCTTTCCCAATACTCAAGATCTCCCTTTCATAGGACACGAATAGGTAGTTATGCTATCGAGAAAGTTCAAGGTTTGTAGTAGTATATTTCAAGTTAGAAACCCTCGATTATCAGTTAATACATGCCATTAGGGCCAAACTCAACCATCATGTTTCTAACCAAGAATCAGTCAAAACCTCAAGAATTAGTTAGTAAGCCTAGTATCGTACTTGATGTGTACAGTAGCATCTGTAATAAGTAGTAATCCATGAAATAATAAGTGGGACTGTATACTCACTGGCATCAACAGCCGAGCATTCGATTACTTAGCTGAAGGACTCGATCATAATACCTCAGTACCTACCCTCGATAGTAATTAACCAACCAATTAGACTTCAGATAAATCAAGATAATTAGTAACCTCAATAATCCAGATTTCTATTGAATGCATTTCCACCAAATCTAGTAACCCTGTTTGATTAGAACACCCAATGCAAACCCCGAAAGAACCAGCCAGTAAATTATTTATAAGACGTTAGGAGAATAGTCCCACTCAAGACACTCAACTCATGTAGTAGATCCATGTGTAGTTGTTGTATTTGGTTATCTATCAACAACACCAATAGTTTGAATAGTCCAAACAGAGCAGTCATTCCAACCTATCCCAGTAGCACTCCCCTCCATAGCATCTGCCTGTTCGTCAGACTTTAGTTAATTCTGAACAGATATGAGTGACAACTACACTTCAATTATCAGTAAGATTACTACACTACCCATCTGATACCCCACAGCGCCGACCATTTGTCTGTGCTAGTAGAAACACCCTTAGGTCTTCACATGGCTCTCTCATTAGAAACACCATTAGGTTTTCATATCCCTTATCATCAGATTTCTTCTAGCCTCAAGGAAGCTCATTAGAGAAGCCAGTAAAACACACATCATGTTATCAACACGTAAATGAAATTAGATGAGTTTGTTGGGGTTTCGGGGAAAAGGCGCGGCAGAAGTACTGTTCGGTGTTGTGATATTTTATATCGTATCGCAAGTGTACGTGTCAAGTTTTAGTATAAATGAGTTTAGAGTGTAGAACCCACAGGGATTGCGTTAACTCGCACTAAGTACTACAATTGCTAATCATAACTTTATTTAGACGGTAATTAATAAAGATTTAATTAAATAAAAAATTATAAAAATAATTTGATAGGAGGAACTAATACGATAGAGATTCTAGATCCTGATTTCACCTAGTTATCCCCATATATTTATCATGTCAATTAATCATTGTTCAGTTATATTGTTTATAAGTCAAGATTCCTAAAATATCCACTCCCTCTCTCGAGTGCCGAGTGAAAATATCATCAACTATAGACTTCGATATCTCTATAAAAATCTAGTAGTTAACAACTCATTACGCTTTGTGATTCTATGTTAACGACTTCAAAGGAACTACAGATTCTCTCGAACTCTATAAAATCCTAGGTCATATTCTCTAGATCCATTCAAAATCCCCTCTCTCGAGTGATAGATTTCAAACATATATCATCATATTTGTGGCCAGCAAACACAAAGCATTAAACTCAAAAGAATATAAATAAATCAATAAAACTTCATAAAAAAATTAGCAAACAATACATGGTTCAAGCATCAGTTACATCATTTTCCAGAATTAAGGAGTTTAGTTCATGACAATAGATAAAAATAATAAGAACAAGGTCATGAATCCAATGGAAATCATTAGAGTTCTTAGAAAGAAATAAGATGATAAAACCTGAATTGAATCTCTTCCTCTTCGGATGTCAACCTCTTTGCCTCCTCTTGTTGCTATTCAATCCTCCTCATTGGATCTCTAAAATTATGTTTTTTTGTATTTTGTGTTGTGTATTAGCCTCCCTCTTAGTCTTAGATGAACTAATGTATTTATAATAGAGCTTTGGAGTCATTTGGTATCTTAAAAACCATAAGTTTAATATTTTGGAATGTGTCAGGTACGTATTAACCCGCAGCGCTCTTCTCTCAGGAATTTGTATGTCTAGTTTGGACACCGCGGTGCCTGGGATTGGGCACTGTGGCGGTAATTTCTCTAGACAGTGTATGGAACGCGTGATCTGCTTGCAGGCGCCGTGGCGCCTGGACTTGGGCACTGCGGCGCCAGTGATAAATTCCTCATTAGTGCTGCGCCTCGCGTTCTGTGCTCCTGTGCGCGTCCGATGCTTTCGATAGTTCCCGAAACACTCGTATTTACTCAATTATCGATGTTTTAATGCTTCCTACAAATAAGACATAAAAGAAACTAAACATATATTAAATGACTCGAAACATAACAAAATAGTAAGCTAAGGATGCCATAATAAGTGGGTATAAACCGCACTTATCAAATACCCTCAAACATAAAGTTTTGCTAGTCCCGAGCAAAAGATAAAATAAAAACTAAATACAAGTAAATAAATAAATATAACTAAATTAACTAAGCCATTTTCGTAGGGATCACGATTGCATTTAGCGTATGTAACAAGCCTTTAAACCCCTAGGCGACCCTAGTGGACGAGTTATAGTCTCGTGACGGCTTACAGCAATGACACCCACAAACGTCATTCACACACAATCATGCAAAAATATAAAATAAATAAAAAAATACTTAAAATAATCCCGATAGTTATGCACAAAATTGTCCTCAAAGAGTGCTTATCAATGAAATCAGAGAACCTTCAAAGTACGTAATTTAGCTCATATCCAAGTTCCTGAATAATTCATCTAGGCTAGACTCACTATGTGTCTGTGTAAAGGTTCATTCACAGCTTGATTTCTAAGTAAGCCAACTTAATGATTTCGTTTAAAAATTGGGATCGATAGGTTAAACAAAGTTAGATATCTCAAGTATGCTCTGTAATTGCTTTATTTTGTTCTCAGTATGGTATGATTTTTCTTTTCTTTTTCCTTGTCTCTTTTTGCACTTTTTTTTGAACTTTTTTTTTCTTTTTTCAACTCACCTACCCTTTAAGGTAGCATTTCTCCTCATGATGGTCCTAATACTCGCCCATGGGTAGCTTCACGCTTATCGGTTATCGGTGGTTTATTTTATTCCTTTAGAGACTTTTTTTCTTTTATTTCTATCCATACCATACATCATGTTGGGTTTCTCTAAGGTCCCAATGATCAATTTAAAGCGATGAAACATAAGTGGAAATACATCAATGAAGTTATGGAATACTTACATTGATTGGTTGAGCGATGCGACGAAGAACAAAACTTTTTCTGCCCTCCTTGGTGCTATCGGCAGTGCAGTTTTTTTGTCTCCATGAATTGCTCCAAATTCGTCCATGGAAGATCTCTCATGCTCCAAGCTTTGTGTGATTACATGCTCACATGTGCGGTTCCCTATCACCTTCGCAAGACCCCGGAAGTGTGCTAGCAATTAGGAATTTTTTCCACAAAAATTCCTTAACTTCTCCTTCATATTCGGTCAAACTAGAAAAAAACAAATGAAGAGAAGAAACAACCCATTGGGCGTGTGAGAGAGGAGAGAAAATAAGAGAGAAGAAGTTGGTTTTGTGTATATTGGTTTATTGATTTCCAAAATCAAAAACATATACCAATTTTTGAATTTAAAAAAGTCAAAAAAGGCAAAAGCATTAAAGTTCTCCAACTACCACCATCAATCACAATGACAAGTTGTCATATCACTCAAAGTGACTAGACATCACATCAATTGATTGACTAGTGATTTGATGCTTGATGTGACTTGTGGCCGCACTTGAATTCGAAATACGAGTGCGTCTGCAAACACTCCCGCGCTCGGGTTCGCTAATTCCAAATTAACGAATTTTCCATTGCGACGTAATTAAATAATTATGCCTAGAAATATTACTATTCACACCGCTTACGAATTAATTCTAAATTAACTCGTTCGCCCGAATTAAAATCTAATTTCAATTTCGCGTCGAAATCCAATTTCATATAATATATCGAATATATTATTTTATCGATTAATTCCAAATTAATCGTTTTCTCTCTTTAAATAATATTTTATCCCTGATAAAATATCTCTGTAATTAATCCCAGATTAATTTTCTCTCTCATCTAATTAATCCCAGATTAATAAAGTGCGAGTCATACGTCATCGGTGAATCTTTGGGAAGCGACCCATGAGAACCTCGATACGTTGGCAGTAAATCCGGCCGTCAGACTATCTGAACACGTATGTACCTAGTACTACGTTTTTACCGATTTACAAGACAAGGTTGGCTTCTAGAAAAGCGTCATGCCTACCCAATTCTCCAGAAATATCCTTACAGGAATATGTGATCTATATCAAGTGTAGTATACATAGTATTTCGTATTTCGATCCAGTATCGGATGTCACGTGCAAGGCCTGGGGCTGGAAATGTGTCTGCCCCGTACGAAGCACCTAGTCATTTTATCCTGATGACTGCAGTACATAAGAGAACCAGTTCCGTATCCTACGTGACCATCATCTCCACTATGACTGGAGTGATACTTCCGTCTTGACATCACACCCAATACACTACGATTCTCAATATACCTAGAAAAGGCATACGCAGAACCTGTTAAAGTCCTGGACGACCAAAACCAAAGTACATTGATTGTCGCAAGTATTAGCGGTTCAAGTCTCAGGTTAAGTCCAAATACACCTACCCTGATTCGGACTTCCATAGACACATAGTCATACTATCAATGGAATTCCGAGGGGTCTATCTGACCGATGTAAACATACACGTATAACGCAAGCGTAGGTATCGTTCAAGTAGTATAAAAAGTATCGATCCCACGAGGACTTAATACCTAAGCGATTAATTTTATGAGGTCAAATGATTACTAGTATCTAACAGGTTGTTTGATTGATTTGAAATGGTGACGATTCTAAATTTAAAAACAAGTAAATAAAATTGTTCGAAAGTAGGTTTTAAGAAAATTCAATATTAAAAACTATATAGGGTTTTGATTTCTTCCAATATTATTTAAAGATGAAGTGGTTATCTTAAAGTTGGGTAATATATTGATTTATTAACCTGAAACACTAAATTATGTAAAAGCCTCTTCTGATAGTCAATTACAAATACCTAGTACAATTCAATTGAACAATATCCCTATGTCAACCAAATTACCGAGATTCATTAAGATTAAGTTCCAATTTGGCTACCCCCTCCCGATAGGTATATTCCTATCCTGTAAGGAAATCTATTAAATGGTTATCTATCCTCAAGGAAGATCGTGGGCTATTGAGTCTACGGTCTTAAACTTAAAATCTATATGTCTAGTTCATTTTAAGTTTACCTAGTCAATTTTATTAGTGGCCAGTTAATAAAAAGTATTAATTAAGACTCAATAAATAAATCTTTATATTACCCAAACTATAATCTAACCCCTTATAAACCGGTGATATTAGATTTCATTACAAACCCTATATAACTAACTTAGTTACAACACATAGTTAGGGCTGGTAAAAACTTAAAAGACATAAGGGTAAAATTACTTAAAAAGTAAAGTAGAAAGATAAATGCAGTAAAATAAAATGCTAAGGTAAAAGGAATTAACTTCTACTAATTACTATTTAGATATCTCCCATAATATAATATATATACTTGTGATAATTTTCCCAACCAGCCATATAGGCGGTAACCTGATTAAATCAAATTAAGTCCAACCAGCCATTAAGACGGTAATATTTGTCCATAATCCAGCTATAAAGGCGGAACAAAAAAAACCACGGAACCAAAATTAACCTGCTATATAGGCGGAACCAAAATTAAATTACCAACCGTCCAATCTGGCAGTATCCTTAATTAGTCAGGTTTAAACCAGATTAAAATGAATTACCAACCGACCAATCTGGCGGTATCCTTTTTAAGTCAAATTTTAAATAGTTTATATATTATATCAAAGGGAGATTAATCTAAATAGCAATAGTAAAAAAAATTACCTTTCACCCTAGCAGGGGGAAGTTACCTCCTCATGGTGAATAGTAAAAACTGTAAAAATAAAGAAAGAAAATTACTATTATTACAAAAAGTAATTAAAATTTAATTACAAAACTTAAATTAAAGAAACTAGAGAGAGAAACTCCCTATTTACATCAAAGAAATGAGAGAGAATGGTACAACTAAAACTGGAATTTCGCGCTATATTTATAGGCATCAGTAAGGGTCGTGCGTCGCGACGCCCATTTGGTCGACGTGGCAGCTTCTGGTTCTTCGGTTGAAGATTCTGGATAAGGTGATAATGTGACACGTGGAAAGGTGGTTGGGGCTAAATTATTGTGACACGTGGCGGCTTCTGATTGGTCGGCTAGATTCTTATCCGCCACGTGTCAATTAGGTAAGAGAGTAAATGATTGATGCTGACGTGGCGCTGATGTGGCGGTGATGTGGCGACACGTGGCAATTTGACTATCGGTACCATATAATTGTGACATGTGGCACGCTGTGATTGGTTGATGATGACGTGGCGATGATGTGGCAGTTTGACTCGGTCAACCTGGTTATGTGTATGATGACGTGGCAATGATGTGGAGTGACACGTGGCAAGGTGGTTGAGGCTCAATTATTGTGACACGTGGCGGCTTTTGATTGGTCGGCTAGATTCTTATCTGCCACGTGTCATATAGGGATAAGAGAGTCAATGATTGATGCTAACGTGGCGACACGTGGCAATTTAAATGTCGGCACCATAGAAGTACGACACGTGGCACGCTGTAATTGGTTGATGATGATGTGGCGATGACGTGGTAGTTTGACTCGGTCAACCTGGTGATGTGGACGATGATGTGGCAATGATGTGGAGTGACACGTGGCGACACGTGGCAATGGCGACTGTCGGCACCGTAGGATGATGACACGTGGCACGATGCATGTTAGCAGATCGGCTGTGATGGTGACACGTGGTACGGCGCACGTTAGCACTATTCGGCGCACAAAATAACACACTGTCCAATTTTCAAAATGCCTTTTTCGTCCAATTTTTACTGTTTTGGCCCAAATCACCTCCAGAATGTCCTGAAACTTTATTTATCTACAAAATAACACAAAACACATCAAAATATTCACAAAGCTCAAGAAACTATACAAAATATTAGGTTAAATGAATTTGAAATAGTGATTGTTTTACCACTTATCACACCCCCCAACCTAAAATTTTGCTAGTCCTCGAGCAAAACACAAAATAAAATATAATAAAATTTAACTAAGCCACTTTCGTAGGGATACGGTTGAATTTAGTGTATGAAACAAGCTTTTAAACCCCTAGGTGTCCCTAGTGGATGAGTTGTAGTCTCGTGAGGGTTTACAACAATGATACCCATAAACATTTTACAAAAGTAAAAAAGAAAGTAAAACTGAAGCACACAAAAGCAAAAAGACAAGCGAAAAGAGAATAAAGATGTTAGTGACTAATCAGGTGAAACTTCTACTCCAAGTTACTAGTTGTTTTGTTTCTTTCTAAATTACTGAATAAGTAAATTCTCCGATTATATTTACCATTCTCCATATACATAGCCAACAAAATATTAAACAACTCATTTTTTCCCACAACAGTCATAAGTGTAGTTGATAAGAGAGTAATATTTTTGTCCTAAAGTTTTATCGGAATTCACACCTTTTTGCAACAATGGAATAATTTTTCTGATTTTTTCTTTGATTTATTTTTATTATTATATATATACAATATCTTCCATCTATGTAACGAGTGTTGGGTCGGTGGCTCCCAAACCAGTTGGCTTTATGGCACCAGGTGTTAAGACAGCCCTAAGGACTTAATTACTCAGACTTCAGATATTTTTGTAGCATCTTTGATTCATGTAGCGAGCTTTGGGTCAGTGACTCCCAAACCAGTTGGTTTTAGGGCACTAGGTGTTAAAACACCCTTACAGACTTAATAAGTCGGATCTCAGATGTTTTTTTTTGTTAGTCCATTGCTTTTTAAGATGCTTCCTCCAATTAAACTAAAGCACTGAATATTACAAACTTTTCAATTTTAACTCATGTCTGTATGTTACTATGCATGTTGATAATACCTGTCAACTGAGCATATGAAAATCCATTTTAGTCCGTTTTATGGAGAATTTACAAATTAAATAATTTAAAAGGAAATAAACAAAAATTAACTTATTTCGAAAATAGGCTTGAGATACGTCTCAGGAGTGGAAACTCTTTACTCAGCTATCTATTACCAATTTCACATTTTTAGTCAAAATAAAAAACAAAAACGCAAAATATTTTTGTAATTTTTGAAAAATTTTCAATTTGTTTTTCGAAAAATTTTGAACTAAAAATAGAAACAACACACAACTAAAAACAATGTACTGATCAACTAATTCCCTCCCCCAAACCTAAATGAGACATTGTCCCCAATGTCTTATATAGTAGAAGAAGAGTTAAGAAGGTCGTACCTGGTTAGCTGAAAATCTACGAAAAATTAAAGGTTAAGATCCAAATTAATCCGACGCCTCTTACCACGATCGTCCTCAGACCAATTTATCTTTGAAAGGATAGGGTCAACTTATGGATCATAGGCTAAGAGTTGGTCCATTAGATCTGGAGCAGTTCTGGAATTAAAGATGAGTTCTTTCATAGATTTTGACACGAACCCATTTCTCCGAGCATCATCAAGAAACACACAAAGAAAATCATAAAATCCATCAACGTTGAACAGTCCAAGCGATTTTTGGTGTATGTTCAGGTTCACCCAAGTTAATACTATAAAAATTTTCTCCAATGTGCCCAAGCCACCTGGCAAAGCGATAAAAACATCAGCACGGTTAATCATTTCTACCAATCGTTCAGACATACCTGGCACGATCAGTTCATCTCCGTTTGATGATCCAATAAGATTTGCCTCTGCCAAGGGTTTTGGATGATTCCCAAAACGTGACTGCCTCCTTCCTGTACGGCCTTTGAAATGATCCCCATTAGTCCAAGATTGCCTCCGCCATGTATTTCTTTCTCAAATCAGGATGCCTTCCAAAGTGCAATGACGAGTTGAATTTATAGTACTTGAAACGAGTGAGTAAAAATAGCACAAGTATCTTTCAGGGGACGATTAGTAGCGAAATAATATCGTGATAGTCAAAAAGGTCTGGATCCTGTCGGAGAAAACAAAAGAAAAACAACAAATCAAATCACAATTATTAAGAAAAGACAAAGAGATATAATATTTACAAGAAACGTAGCAGCTTGATTGACGTCTATGCATCAGGGACAAGCTTCCCATCCAATTTTCTTATAAATTGGCAAACAGGGTCTTTTTGAGTTAGATTCCCGAGACTTAACAATTGTCTTTCCTTTTGGAATTGTGCATATAACATGTGAATTTCATGATACACACATCCACTGGGATGCGTCTCAAGAGTTTTAGATATGTCATCCAAAGACTCCTTACTCAAGCCATCCCTAATGAAATTAATCTTATCTTCACGGTTATCGGACACCATTCCTAAAGAACGACAACGAGTATTACAAAACATGCGAGCATATTTATAACAAACACACATTCTTTTGGCTCTTCTCTTTTTAGCATAGGTGATCCTTCCTAAGCCAGGCAGATGTGAAATAAAAGAGTCAGAAGACACACTTGCCAATCGGACCCGTGCTTCAATAATCCAACGAATGTCAGTAGGAATACCTTTGATCATGAGTAGTCTCGTCCGTTCCAAGCGAGCTTTGTAGACTTTCATCAGAGATTTTTGAGGGAGAGAAAGAAATTGCTTGTGAAGATTTGCGAGAGCTTCTTCCATATTGAAATGACTAAACCTGCAAAAATTAAACACACAAAAATAAAACACACCAGATCACAATATATACACAAATTGCATAGGTTGTCTCCATGCGAGCGCTAAGTTTAAAGTCATCAGCTAGACGTGACTTCTTGAACGTTAAGCTGGATCTGAAAGTGTAACACTTTCTTTTTGTCACTCAAATGATTCTTCCCAGTAGTGCTTAACACGCTTGTTTTTAACCTTGAAAATTTTGTTGGAGTCAGGATCATGTATCTCAACGGCTCTATCTGGTAAAACTTTGGTGATCACAAATGGACCTGACCACCGTGATTTTGGCTTCCATGGGAAAATTGCACTCTTGATTTGTTTAATAGTACCTTCTGCCCTGGTTCCAGTTGTATGCGCACTAACTTCTCATCATGTATTTTCCTTGCCTTTTCCTTGTACAATTTGCCATCCTCAAAGGCTGTATGTGAAATTCCTCCAATTCGTTGAGCTGGTGGAACTTTTTCTCTTCTGTTGCTTGTAGTGCAAGAATAGGCTTCTTCAGTACAAAAGATACTTTATCTTCAGGCTCCACAGGTGATTGACATGTTTTAAGTTTGTCAATAGAACATTTCATTGCATTGGAGTTCTGAATGGTACTGTGTATCACATCAAGTCTGAAACATTCCTCCTTCTTTTCATCATCTTGGAAATTAATGGCCTTGAAAACATTGAATGTTACTTCTTGGTCATGTACTCTCATGGTTAATTCTCCTTTTTGTACATCAATAATGGTTCGACCTGTAGCCAAGAATAGTCTCTTGAGGATGATTGGCACGTCTGCGTCTTCCTCCATATCAAGGAAAATAAAATCTGCTGGGAAAATGAATTTGTCAACCTTGACTAGCACATCCTCAACTACGCCTATTGAGATTGAAACATAGCATCATATCTTACTGCTTGAGAGTCGTGTTTTGCTTCTATCTTTTTCAAGTGGGTCAACACTTCTGTTATTCCTAGTTCATTTGCCTGCTTCTGGCCTTTGTTCTGTTGCTGGAATTCAGGTGGTGGATAGTTCTGTTGTTGGCCTGAATTGTTGCTCCATGAAAAATTGGGATGATTCCTCCACCCTGGGTTGTAGGTGTTGGAATATGGATTGTTCCCCTGTCTGTTGAAATTGTTGACATAATTCACCGTCTCTTCAAGTTGGTTCGACTCTGGTGCTCCTCCATATGGTGAACTTGTGGATCCAGTGGTAAGAGTCTCCATGAATTTGCATATCTGATCTAGCTTGGCGCTGACTGCTGTATTTGCTCCACTTTCATAAATTCCTGCAATTCTTTGATCATGCTCATTTCTGTTGGCCACAAGGAATTGTTGTTGGCCATTTCTTCGATTAGGTCCCAGGCTTGATCTTCTCATTTTGCCATTAAAGCTCCTCCAGCAGCAGCATCGATTGTGGTTCTCATTATTCCAGAAAGTTCATTATAGAAGGTTTGGACTTGAAGCCATTTTGGAATTTCATGGTGGGGACATTTCCGGAGTAAATCTTTGAATCTTTCCCAAGCTTCACAGAGGGATTCTGAATCTTGTTGTACAAAGGATGTGATGTCATTCCTCAGCTTTCCGGTTCTGGCTGGTGGAAAGTACTTTGCAAGAAATTTGGTGGCTAAAGTGTTCCAAGTTGTGATGGAACATGCTGGTAGTGAATATAGCCAAGCTTTGGCTCTGTCCTTCAAGGAGTATGGAAAAACACGCAGTCGCATTGCTTCTTCAGCTTCTCGGTTGTAATTGAAAGTACCGTAAACTTCCAGGAAGTTGCTCATGTGGGTATTAGGATCTTCAGTTGCTTTTCCCCCAAACTGCACTGATTGCTGAATCATCTGAATGCAAGTTTTGATGTCACCTGCATTTGCTGGTAAGGGAGGAAGTACAATACAGGAAATGAGGCCATCAACCACTGGAATGGTTCTATCTCGAATGGGAATTGGTGGTGCAACCTCCAAAGGTTCAGGTTCCATGTTGACTAAAGCTTCTTGGCCTTCTCGCCTTTCCCTTCTCAACTGTCTGATGGTTCTTTCAATATCTGGGTCAAGCAGTCGGAGTTCAAAGCTTCTGGTTCGTCTCATGAAGGATCTGAGAACTTGAAATACAAGAAAACAAAAAAAATAAGTAAGAAGAAATTAGATACAAGTAAAGGTATCTAACCTCTAAACTAATAGTGAAAGATAAATAAGTCTCCGGCAACGGCGCCAAAAACATGACCGGCGTAAACACACACGTATAACGCAAGCGTACGTATCGTTCAAGTAGTATAAAAAGTATCGATCCAACGAGGACTTAATACCTAAGCTATTAATTTTATGAGGTCAAATGATTACTAGTATCTAACAGGTTGTTTGATTGATTTGAAATGGTGACGATTCTAAATTTAAAAACAAGTAAATAAAATTGTTCGAAAGTAGGTTTTAAGAATATTCAATATTAAAAACTATAAGGGTTGTGATTTCTTCCAATATTATTTAAAGATGAAGTGGTTATCTTAAAGTTGGGTAATATATTGATTTATTAACCTGGAACACTAAATTATGTGTAAGCCTCTTCCGATGGTCAATTACAAATACCTAGTATAATCCCCATATGCCTATGTCAACCAAATTACCTAGATTCATTAAGATTAAGTTCCAATTTGGCTACCCCCGCCCGACAATAATATTCCTATCATGTAAGGAAATCTATTAAAGGGTTATCTATCCTTAAGGAAGATCGTGGGCTATTGAGTCTAAGGTCTTAAACTTAGAATCCCTATGTCTAGTTCATTTTAAGTTTACCTAGTCAATTTTATTAGTGGTCAGTTAATAAAAAGCATTAAGATTAAGACTCAATAAATAAATCTTTATATTACCCAAACTATAATCTAACCCCTTATAAACCGGTGATATTAGATTTCATCACAACCCTAGATAACTAACTTAGTTACAACACAAAGTTAGGGCTGGAAAAAAGTTAAAAGACATAAAGTAAAATTACTTAAAAAGTAAATGCAGAAAGATAAATGCAATAAAATAAAATGCTAAGGTAAAAAGAATTAACTTCTACTAATTACTATTTAGATATCTCTAATAATATAATATATATACTTGTGATAATTTTCCCAACCAGCCATATAGGCGGTAACCTGATTACATCAAATTAAGTCCAACTAGCCATTAAGGCGGTAATATTTGTCCATAATCCAGCCATAAAGGCGGAACCAAAATTAACCTGCCATATAGGTGAAACCAAAACTAAATTACCAACCGACCAATCTGGCGGTATCCTTGATTAGTCAGGTTTAAACCAGATTAAAATGAATTACCAACCGACCAATATGGCGGTATTCTTTTTAAGTCAAATTTTAAAAAGTTTATATATTATATTAAAGGGAGATTAATCTAAATAGCAATAGTAAAAGAATTACCTTTCACCCTAGCAGGGGGAAGTTACCTCCTCATGGTGAATAGTAAAAATTGTAAAAATAAAGAAAGTAAATTACTATTATTACAAAAAGTAATTAAAATTTAATTACAAAACTTAAATTAAAGAAACTAGAGAGAGAAACTCTCTATTTACATCAAAGAAATGAGAGAGAATGGTACAACTGAAACTGTAATTTTGTGCTCTATTTATAGGCATCAGTGAGGGTCGCGTGTCGCGACACCCAGCTAGCGTCGCGATGCCCGTTTGGTCGACATGGCAGCTTGTGGTTCGTCGGTTGAAGATTCTGGATAAGGTGATAACGTGACACGTGGTGGTGGTTTGGGCTCAATTATTGTGACCCATGGCGGCTTCTAATTGGTCGGCTAGATTCTTATCTGCCATGTGTCAGATAGGGATAAGAGAGTCAATGATTGATGCTGACGTGGCAGTGACGTGGCGCCACGTGGCAATTTGACTGTCGGCACCATAGAATTGCGACACGTGGCACGCTGTGATTGGTTGATGATGACGTGGCAGTTTGACTCTGTTTACCTAGTGATGTGGATGATGACGTGCCAATAACATGGAGTAGAACGTGGCGACACGTGGTGATGGTGACTGTCAGCACCGTAGGATGATGACATGTGGCATGGCACTTGTTAGCAGATCGGCTGTGATGGTGACACGTGGCACGGTGCATGTTAGCAAAGTTAAACTTTTCTTAGATTCTGACACGTGGACTCGGCGCACGTTAGCAATGTTCAGCGCACGCTAGGCGTCGCGACGCTGAAGGTCTTAGCGTCGTAACGTGGATAATTACCAAAATGCCATTTTCATCCAATTTTCACTGTTTGGGCCCAAATCACCTCCAGAATGTCCTGAAACTTTATTTATCTACAAAATAACACAAAACACATCAAAATATTCACAAAGCTCAAGAAACTATACAAAATATTAGGTTAAATGAGTGGGAAAGTAGTGATAGTTTTACCACCCATCACTATCGAGAGCGAAGCTGTTTTCCGTACCATCGGTAAAACACAACCTCCTACAACACTTGCATGAGTATCCTATACCCAAATATATGAGAACTATGCCGTTTTTCCCTCACAACGTGCACAAGTGTAATACTAGTCTTTTTCAGCATTATCGATATCCAATCTCGATAATACTCTGACTAGGGATATTTAATGTTTAAACCTTCGTTGATTGATACTGTCTCATATCATCTCAATCCAGGAACTAATCATAAGGACCTTTCATCATTTATACATCTTGGTGATCTAATCACAAATGATAAAAGAGCAATTTCCTTTGTCACATAGTTAATTTATACAACAACACCATGTTCTGTACAAATAGTGACGTTATGG